>JAJLXZ010000032.1:0-92505 GCA_030571575.1 Kazachstania viticola
AAGCCAATAGTTAAATACATTTGTAATCATACTACAATAGATATGTCTTCTCATGCCCCTTCTTCTTCTCACAACTCTGTCAAGTCAACAATTGACAATGCAGCTACGGAAGCTGTTGATGACATCGAAGTCATTACTAGAGGTTTAAATTCCTTAGATTTCCGACAGTTATTTCTGACATGCTAATCTTATTCTATCTATCTCTTATGAATACTTCAACAAACACAACTTCTACAGTTTATCCTTTTTCAACCTAGTTCCGAGAATCTCATTCATATTCTCGCCTATGTGTCCGGGTTACACGAAACCTCTTATTTCACTAACTAAATGTCATTCTCTGTTATGACAAAGTTCAATTCCGGGCGGTTAGTGTAGTGGTTATCATTCCACCCTTCCAAGGTGGAGACACGGGTTCGATTCTCGTACCGCTCATTATATTTTTATTAACTAATTGTAGTTGTTAATTTTTTACTTTTATTATACAATTGATGTTGAAGGATATTAATCACTGAGTCAGTGAGAATAAAGGAGATAAAAAGATTATTATATAACTTTATTTAAGTAATATCATTATTTATTTAAAATAGATGATTTGGTAGACGTATAATTGCATCAAAGAGGCATAAGAATGGTAACATGTAAGTATTAGATGAAAAAAAGCACTAAAAAGCTTTAATGTAAGATTGTCTACGACTACATTACACCGTTGGCTAACACAGTACATAATGCTTCATCCTCAGCTTTACATTGAACTTTTAAGGCCTCACCTTTATTACTGTGAGCCATTTTAATTAAAAGACCAATCTTACTACCGTCCAACACACTTTTACCGAATAATTTTAATTCATGAGTCTTTGAATCAGCTGGTGCCATTTGTGTATTGTCTAATGGTAAACAGTTTGTATTAATGACAATCTTATCGACCATCTCTTGAAGTGACATATTTTCCTTGAAGTTATAAACTACAGTTTCTTCATTAGTTAAATCATTGAAAGTTGCATCGAAGTCACCAATAAATGAACTCTTGATATAATCACCAGCATTGAAAACAATTGAATCAAATTCATATTCATCTTGGTATCCTTCATCGTCCTCAAATGGCTCATTTGTTTCAGGATTAAATTCCTTAGAAGTAAAAGTTAAATTGTTTGAGAACCCTTCAACTACTAATGATTCTGATTTCTTGAAAGCAACGTAGCAAGAACCTTCCATGGATGGTAATAATGTATCTATTTGAAGGGTGACTAATTCCACTAATTCTGAAGTATCTGGATCTTCAGGGGTACAAACTACTGACACATCCTCTAATACTACATCTGTTAAAGTGTTTGTAACATTGAATTGAAAGACGATATGCTCTTTGAATAGATATTTAATACCAGTAATTATGAATTCTGCTTCAGGATCTGTGAGGCGATTAATACTAGAATTATTAATTAAATTACCGAAAGATTTAAATTCGTCAATAGAAGATAATTCTTCAATATATTTAGCAGATAGAAGATCTTCTTTATGTTCAGCCAAATCGACACCTTGGTATGTGTCTTTATCATGTCTATTATCCCTATCAATATTTGACTTGTTATCAGTACTACTGCTAACTTGACCAGTAGTAGAGTCAGATTTTCTTTGTTCATCAGAAGTGCCGTTAAGAGTCTGTTGTTGTTTCTTCTTTAATTGAATTGCTTTAATTTCATCTTCCGAAAACTTAGTAATACTGCTACCATCAAATGGAGTCTTGAAAGAATCGGAATTGGAAGAAACATAATTTGATAGTTTATTTTCCAAGGAAGACAAATCATAGTAGTATCTTGATTGGATCATATTTTGAGCCATAACGTCCTGTTCACCGTTAGCAGCAGCAGAAGTGACAGTGTTGATTAGTTTTAAAGCAATAGTGGCTCTATCTCTTACTTCATCATCCTCATCATTTGCGATTCTTTCTAATAGACTAATTATTGATTTTTTTAAAGTTGGATCATTTTTTGTAAGGGCAAATTTTGATAAGGCCACTACAGCAGCAGATCTAATGATGGAATTTTCTAGCACAACTCTATTGTAAATGTGTCTTACATAGAGAGAAGGTTTAGAAGTGAAAGGACCTTCTTTACCTAATAAGTGAAGGATTCTGACTAAAATTTCATTATATTCACAATCTTCGATAAAATCACATAAGTGTTCTAAAGCTAATTCTTTTGATTGTGGAACAAAGGAAACAATATCTATGATAGCCTCTACAATTGAATTTTTAAATTTGAAACCACCTTCGCTATTCTTTAAAATATCAATTAGGAAAGTAATGATTGGTTTCCATTCTTGAGGGAAATTCAGGGATAATACTCTTACGGCATCAATGATGATAATCTTGAAATCATCAGAAACTTCATGGAAGAATTTAGTGATTGTTGAGATTAAGGAAGAGATATTCTTTGCAGTACCAGTCTTTAATAAGATAGTGATAGCATATGTGGAGATATTTCTATTTGAATCATTAATTAAGGATTCAAGATCTTGGTTACATACAGCTAGTGAATCTGGAGAGAAAAGAGAAATCTTGTTTAAAATTCTTAAAGCGGCAAATCTTGTAGATACTCTTGGTACAGATAATAGAGACTGTAAAGTTGCAACGACATCATTTATGGAAGGTTCATTATTTGTAGGTGAACGACGATTTTGAATAATATAATTGGTGACAACTTTAGCGACTTCAATCTTGACAGATTCATGATTACTAGTTAACCATCCACTCAAATGATTGGAGAATTGATCATATAATTGAGGATCTCTTTGAATCAAATCATTGATAATTTTTACTAGTTCTACTTTAGCCATTTGATTCTTTAAAGAGTTATTTGATTTTAAATTTTGAAGTAATTTTAAAAGGGCCATTTTATCATTTTTCTTTAATTGATAAAGAAGACCAATTGCATGATATTGTGTGATATAAGTAGAGTTTGGGAAATACTCCATATTAGAATGACTTAGATCACCACCATTTGAGGAAGAACGATGAGAAAAAGAGGCATTAGGGAATTGTTTCAAATCAGAAATTGCTTCTTGAGTTTCATTGATGAATCTCTTAATAGTAGCTTCAGAAACAGGTAATAAATTGTAGGAAGTAGCAATTGCAGCAGATGAGATAGAAGGGTGTTTACTTACTAGAGCACTCTTTAATAATCTTTCAGCAGAGAAAGCAGTGGATTCATCCAAGACATAGTTTAAAGATCTAATAGCGTTTGGTTTGATAAGATCAGAACCATTTTGAACATCTTTCATAATGGAAGATGTGGCCATCAATACATCCTCAGAGATACCAGAAAGCTCTTTTAAAGCCAAATAAACTACTTGTCTCAACGAATCATTTTGATGTTGAAATAATTTTGAAATGGAAAAGAAAAGTGCAGTAGCTTCATTTTCAGGAAAACTCTGACCAGAGGCTAACAGTCTCAGCAATCTAGAGATTAAGATACGACACCTTCTTGGATTTATAGTGGATTCATTAAAGGTGTTCATACAGTCCTGATAGACAGTCATCTTATCAGGAAGCTCATTACTGTCTGCATTTTCAAATTTTTTATAAGTTTTAGCAGACATAATTACAGTGTATTATCAAAAGCACAGTCCTAGCAAACAATTGGCCTTGTAATCGTCTAATATACTTCTTGATTCAACAACTCTTTTACCATTCGAAAGAAATGTTTACGTGGTTTTGACCATTTTTTCCCATGAAATTTGAAGCTTTCAATTTAAACCAAAGGCCGGGCAACTTTGATTAGAAAGATTTCATATTAACTATATTGATATTAACTATATTGATATTATAAAGTGGTTTAGATGTTACATATTGGGGGGTTATCTACTCCTCATTGAGAGTAAGTAGGAGCTGTGCCAGACAACGTTTCGATCCGACGTCGTCCTTTAGTATGTCTGTGAAAGTGTTGTCTCTTAATTTTTGAGGTAAGACGACTTTTAGTAATCTTCTAGCCTCTAAATCATCACTTAGTCTTAGATAGCAACGGATAATATGCTTGAGGAGTCTACCTGGGGGTGTATTTACTGTGAGATGCTCGACCATTTCTTTGAGGACGTTTGTTACTGCGTAGAATCGTTCTAGAGTGGCACAAATGTATTGAAGTCCTATGTCATCCAGCAGAATCTTTTGAAGAATAAATATGGCAACTGTCTTAGAAAGTTCAGAAGAGGATTCCATTATTCTTAGACACAATGGAACAATATCCGTGCGTAGTAAGAAACTAATAACATCCTGTGAATCGTTTTTCACTAGGGCACCAATGACCCCCAAGGAAGTCAACCTAAGGTATTCAAAAGTCCTCTGACGGGAAGTTGTGTTTAAGAATGGGAACAGAAACAATGGAATATGTGCTTGAAGAAACAAATGCTTAGTCTTCGAATGCGATGCAACACATTGTAACAGTACCAATGCATTACAAACCCGGTTAGAAGCCTGGTTGGAAAGCATTGTCGGTTGCAACATCGGGTAAACAGATATAATCTCATTCAATAACGAAGTCATGACACCTACAGAAGACCACAGTACCACTGCAAGGTCATCAAATTGCTCTCTTTTCCTTCCCAACTCCAACAGCGCCTGTTCCTTCTGAGATCCATAAGTAAGCTGACAGATCCAATGGTACACATTCGGATCCTCTAATGCATGTAAACTCTGCTGTGCAGTGGCCATTCCGCTCTTGCTCTTGCTGCTCCTCCTCTTACTCCTCTTTCAACTGTTCTTTCAACTGTTCTTTTAACTTGAATTCTCTTTTTTATTATGTAGAAAAATAGGCTGCGATAACGTTAAAAGTGACGGTTATAGTATATAGATATATTATATAGAAGTATTATATTATATACACCTAGATATATTGTATTATTGGTATCTGCCTCTCCATATCACTGCACCAGCTCGTACTCAAAGCTGCTCTTGAGCACACCCACCACAGCACTGCTTTGGATCTCCTCGTTTCCTCCCTTGGAGAGTGAATATTCGATTTGGCCCAATCGACTTAACAGTTCGATTCTGGTCTTTTCTTGTTTTAGTTCATAGTCTTCTAGTATTTCTACAAGACCTTCGATCACGTCAATCAATGCTAATCCTCTGGAGCGGCGGATCTCTTGTAGTGTGTAGAATGCTGTGCCCCAGTCGTCTTCTAGGATGGAACGCAATATTGTCGTCAAGTCCTCTGGTCTGGGACTACCACAACACTCGTATACAGTTTCATCACTGATTTCATCGTTTTCATTCGACAGAGTGGCTTTCCCTGCCTGTAGTACATTCAAGACACGTCTCATATCACCTTGAGATAATTTGATCAACGCTTTTTTACCTTCTTCAGTGATCTTCACAGATTCTTGCACTAGTACGTTATTCATACGCTTCTCAATGGCATCCATAGGTAGTGGTTGGAACCTGAATCTCGTACATCTACTTAATAATGCTGGGGTTAACTTATGAGCATAATTAGCAAGAATACAGAATCTGGCATTCTTTGTATATTTTTCAATGATACGTCTTAATGCATTCTGTGCTGCATTGGTCATAGCATCTGCTTCATCTAGAATAATCAACTTGAAACCTTTGGAAAAGATTTGTCTTGTAGAAGCAAACTCTTTAATCTGATTCCTTACAACATCAATACCACGATCATCCGACGCATTCAATTCCAATACCATATTACTATAATTACTCCCATAGATCTCCCTAGCTAACGCTACAATAGTAGATGTCTTACCTGTCCCGGGAGGTCCATAGAACAAAAGATGTGGTAGCTTCCCTTCCTCTACAAACTTACGAACAGTCCCAACAATCTCGTTCTGTCCATACACATCATCCAATCTTTGTGGACGGTACTTCTCCACCCATGGCAGATTATCTACACTACTCATTTCTCACTATAGTCTCAATTCCCCTTCGTTCTATGCCCTTTATAAGTAATAAATATACTACTAATTTGGTTATTATAACTTGGCGTATTTTTCATAATGAAAATTGTCTTGAAATTTTGGCTCATCTCGAAATATCATTACCACATTAAATTAATGAAGATAAAATGAAGGAACAGTAAAGTGTAAAAAGCTGATGATTGCTACATATATATGCTATTTACTGCTCCCATTACTTGTTGTGGCGCATAACAGTTCTATTTTGAATCGAGATAGCTCTCTCTTCAATTACAACAATGTATTCTCCGATGCTTCTTCTATTATAAACTCTAATAACATCGCTGAATGGACACCGATTATTGCAAATATTACTCCTGGTTCTCCAAATCTATACATGTTCTCCTTAGAACAAGCTCAAAGTCTCAGTTTTGCTCCGTCCTATGAAATACTTATATTTTTAAGTGGTAATATATGTAACAGAGCTAATTTCCCTCCAGATTCTGAACTACGTGTATATTACTCTTTCAACGAATCAATAACATCTTTGCAAAACCTAGATGATGTTCTTTATGCATCTTTTGCCGATGGCTACATGGAATCTCTAGCAGTGAGTCCCATTGTCAAATCAAATTCTTCTTCAACATCAAATTTGACAACAGAATACTCCGCTCTATATGTAGTGGTTCAATTATATAACACTACAACAAATTTACCCTTTGAGGAAAATACACAATTTGATTCACAATATCATAATACATGGGAATATAGACTAAGTATATCGGAAAATGATCTTGTCTTTCAATGGGACACAAGAACGTGGCTGGAAATTTTAGATACAGATATGAATTCAGCTTTATTACGTACTGGTAATGTCACTACAGATATTACGGACTCCTCTAAGGGAAACTCGTCCATTTATGACCCATCTCTTTACGATATATACATTTATTCAACTGATGAAGCTGAAAAGTTTGATCAGGGTTTTAATACATCACTTTGTGCTGTTAAACTCGGTCCATACATAGTAAGTTCAACTGATAATCCAAAAGTAAGTACAAATTTATCAGAGACAAAATTAATGGCTCAAAAATCTATCGATTACACGGTTAATGGTGTAAGTGAACTGTTCTATATTACAGGTCTAAATGCTTCTACTACTTATGCTGCATATCTTACTAAGAAAATTGGTAAGAGCGGTAACTTGTCAGATGTTGGTGGTGTTATATTTAGCAAGAGTCTCTTCACAACTGCGGATGATAATACCTGTTCTCTAATTTATAATTTGGATTTCTGTAAAGGTGTCTCTTATTCAGCACCTACTTCTTCTATCACAGCTGACAACAAAACATTAATAGCTCAGACATACGACAATATCGCTCAAGCCCTATACGCTAATTTTAGTAAAGCTTTACAACTAATACCTTGCGATACAGAATTAGATGCAAGATATTCACCAATCAAGACATGCGATGACTGTGCAGAATCATATAGGGATTGGATATGTTCTGTGGCAATTCCTCGCTGCTCCACGTATTCTTCTGACTACTATATTTACAGAGACAAGAATGAAAACAGAAATTCTTATATCGATACATATATCAGTCCTATAAGAGATTACTATGAAGTCTTACCCTGCGTAGATATGTGCTACAGTATTGTTAGAGATTGCCCAAGCGCCTTTGGTTTCAACTGTCCACGATTGGACAGTCATAGTGATTTATTATATTCCAGTTATAACTTCTTTAGAAGAAATGTTTCGTTTACTACCTGTAACTTTGTCGGTAACTTATCAAAATTAACTACATACAGCTGACTTTAATTATTCTGTTTCTATATGTAAAAAACCCTATTTCTATCGATCATTTATATATCATATTTCATCAATATTCCTTTTTAAATCACTACGTGTTTCGTCACTTATTTCATTATCTTTCTTATCTTCCTTGTTAAAATCTTCCTCTATAGATGTTTTTACAGCTTGTACCTCTTTTTCAAATTCAGCTTTAGCCTTTGCCATCTCTTCAACAATATTCACTTTAGCTCCTTCTTCAAGAACTCTTTCTAATACTTTACTCCAAACTTTTTCGTCTGTCTCACTAAAATCTTCAAACTTGAAAACGTTATGTTCTTCTAGAGACCACTCCTTTTGTTGTAAACGTATTAATTTCACCATGTAACAAGAACTTCTCATAGCTTTACCGATATCACTAATCAGAGAGCGGATATATGTACCAGAAGAGACTTTTGCCTTAATATGCAGTAATGGAGCACGATATTCATCACCCAGTTTCTTAATTTCATTGGCTTCTTCCTCGGATAACGGAATTGGATCTTCTACTTTAGCATGCTCGGTTTCCCAACCCTGCTTTGTACAGTATTCTTTCGAGAAGTAAAGGGTATCCTTGAGTAAATTAGCGTTAAGGTCTTTTATTAAATTTTCAGAGGTTAGGTCTTCTTCCTTCTTTCTCAACAATGGATAACTATGCTCCCGATTCAATGAATCTTTAAAGACATCTAATTCATAGACATTGACTTGTCTTGGTTCAATTGCTCTAGGCAAAGGTTTGCCTTCTCTTGCATATTGATGTAGAGGCTTCCCATTCATTTTCAAAGCGGCATATATAGGTGGCGTCTGCTTTAAAGAGCCTTCAAATTTATCTTTGATTGTCAATAAATCTTTCATCTCCAAATGCTTTGTAGAGTTCTCTGATAGAACATCACCTTCCACATCTCCCGATACGGTTGAGACACCAAATAATGCTTCACTTTCATATACTTTGACTGTTCCAGACAGATAATCAGCTAATTTTTTAGTCCCAGTACCGATCCCAATAACAAGTACTCCGGATGCCAATGGATCCAAAGTACCACCATGCCCCATTTTTACCTTTGCAACTTTCCTCAATTTACGTTTACTCGGAACTTTGCCTGTTTGTTGCTGGAATTGTTTCATTCTCTCAGCTGTAGCTTTGGCAATTTCCTTTGAGAATATCTGACTATTATTCAAAAGATGCTGTAATTTCATCATAAATTGGTTGGAGGTGATTCCACTAGGTTTCTCAATCGCAAATATACCGTTCATTTTCTGCAATACCTATTACTTCTGTCGAGTCTTTCTTACTACGAATAACTGTTGAGCGGCTTTATCTAGTCTTCTATCTTGAATAGTTCAAACCATCAAATATTTGCTTCTTACAAAATTTTTTTTTTTCATTCGCTCATCGCAAAAATTTCTGTCTCAAATATGAATTAAATACTGAATTTTGACAATCATAAAATAACCAATTAATCCAGTAGTTTATCCTTCTTCTTTCGAATCTGTTTCACTTTTTGCTTGATACTGTTATTCCAATTCACTCCTGTAAGACTTCTTTTAAATCCGTAGGGCTCGGATGTCATAATTTCTGTTGGATATTTATGAATTATTTTTGTAGATTTATTGGAGTTTCTATGAGAATATTTACTAGGATAGACCTCACTATCCCTGCCTTTCGAAAAGTTTTCTTGTTCTTGGACTCGTTTGTATTTTTGTCTTTGTTCAGTTACGTATTTTCGACATCTATCTATTTCATGCTGATCTAGGGTATTAAATGCTACTCTTCTTTTGAATATTATCTTTTCAAATAGATCATTTGGATCTAGTAAAGTTTTGGGGAATGACTGTAAAATTTGAAATAATTCCATATCATTATCATCTTCGTTCATAACTTTATGTTGTTTCTTTTTGGTCAATTCATGTTCACTTAATTTCAGTATTCCTAGGGATATTTTGAATAAAAAATGAGATTCCTCATAGAATAAGCAGTCCCATATTCTTAATGTAGTTTCAATCGGTAAAACTGATACAAAACAGCTCATAAACCAGCTCGCAGTGCATAATGTGATAGGTGGTAACTTATGTAGAAATTCATTTTTTATCGATTTAACAGGATAACCCTTTCTAGAACTTATCGATTCTTTTATCTTTCCTCTCTTCGTAGAAGTCTTTATATATGCCCAGACCTCAGGTAAGTACTCTTTTACACACAACATGAGCACTCCTTGATCGATATTCACTCCTTCCAGATTGATATTATGAACACCTGGTAAATATTTAGAAGTAATAATCACAAGCATCCAAAATGCCCTTTCCTCATCTAAAAATAGTAACAACAACCCAGCAAGAAAGTTCATCGATTGACAGTACCCAATCTTGGGATTATGTAATGAGAAGGCTACTAACACCCTTCGAAGGGAAGTTATTTTCTGTGGCTCAACATTACTTGAAAACTCACGCTGGAAATAAATATTCTCTGGGAAAGTCCTATTTAAATCTCTCTCTATAATTTCTAGGTCTGGATATAGTCTATCCTTATCATCCTGTTTATTAATATCCTCTATTTTCTTCAGTAACTTATCATAAACTCCAATATTGTCATCTAACTTTTCTTGACCATTAGCAAAATACCACCACATATTTCCCCTCCATTCTGCCGGAATACCTTTTCTTATATAACGTTTCAATTTCTCACTTCTTGGAGGAAACATAGTTGGAGAATCCCCTTGCACAGAAATTCCATTCTTTTCAAATAGTGTTATCCATTTATCCTTTCTTCTAGTGCAGTACATCTTGTAAACTCTCCACCACGTATCATAAGCGGCTTCACTCTGATAGTGTGTTTCTTTCTTAAATCCATAGCGGTCATAATGTGCATTCCTGATATTATTGCTAATAGAAGGAATGATTGGTGTCATAGATACTGGTGGAGGCGAGCCTATAGTATTAGGACCGGTAGAATCCTCATCAACATCATCACTATCGTATAACTCAAGTCGGTCAGGTATTATTGTGTCCTCCATTGTCTTATGCGATTTTGTATCGTCTCCATAAAGATCAATGACACTTAAATTACCATCCAATTCTGAAGTTCCAGGGGTAAGTTGTTCGTTCTTGTCATTTAAAGGTTGCTGAAAAGGTGTAGCCATCACATTACTGTCAAACTTAGAGAGCAGAGGCTCACTACCATTATAATCATTCATCTTCATGATTCCCTGGAAATCGGGCACAGAGGGAGACTTTATAGGAAATGCAAGCTTGCGAGGCCTCTCTTGAATACCCAGATCAGCAATACCAGTATCAATGTACATAGCTCCTGGGTTATTATGCATAGTGAAGACTTTTGCACCTTCTTGTGCATTTGAAGGGAAACAATTGATTAAAAATTGATTGTAACTTGAATAATTTCGATGCACCGAATTTTCAATTTTGCGAGCATTATTTAAGAAACTTTTCCAACACTTCAGCAAAAGCATTATTGGAAACCTCATTCGAAAGAGATACATACTCATTCTATGGGATATTTCATTAAGTGAAGTGATTGTAACTGGAGGTTATTCCTGGAGAAAGTGTGGTTAGTTTTACGAACTCTAAGGAATCCCAACCATAAACCGGTGAAGAGATATGAATGACAATGGTTGGAGAAAACCAAAACCTCTCGAACCAAATAGATATCCTAGTTGTTTTCCTACCCAATTAGGTAGTGGTCTTATTATTTCACATATTTTCCCATTGAAAGCTATATATGCTGACGAAATTTCATTTCATGCTAATTGTTACATGGATACTCCTCTTTATTGCAGTAGCTCGATGTATGGACTTGGTCCAAAACATCTTACGGAGGTTTCTAATGATTGGAATGCTTTTACAAAAGGCACAGATTTTGTTCCAGGAGAATATAGATTCTCTGTATTTCCAACCATAATGGGATTTACTGCCAATTTTGTAATAACAATATCACTAACAGTGTTAGCCTTTATGATAATTCGAGATAAACCTCATGTTATTCCTACACGGCTACTTAAGCTTGGTTTAACTATAGCTTCTATTAATATCATCCAAGCACTGTGTCGAGTTTTCAAGCAATTTTCGCACCAGCATAGGTATGAAGGGGTTATCAATGCATACTTTCTAACAAGTTTTCTTTATTTGGATGCTGCATTCCTAACTTTAAATCTTTTGTCCAATTTCATTCTTCAGATTTGCCAAGTTTTCATTGTTACAAGGACTTTTGAAAGGAATCAAGAGAAAAGAATAATTCTCTTTGTGGGCTTAATACTGGCGACTGTAACATATGTCCTATGGGCAATCCCAGAATATATGGTAATTACTATATCTGATGGTAAAGATAAATGGGGGATTCTTCCTCCTTTCATATATCTGTTCAGAATTTCGATAAGTACTTCTTACGCTTGTCTTATAATCAATTACATGGTGACAAAGAGAAAGCTCTGTTTAAGAAATCTACAGATGATATTTCTTTCAGCATTGACTATAATGGTAGTTTTATTATCCGTAGGATTTTTTATTGCAGATATTGCAAATGTATGGTTTCAAGAGATGGGTAACATTTTCACTTCTACTTGTAATGTAGGGTCTACTTTTGTTGTTTGGGAATGGCTGGAGAGGTTAATCGTATTTGAAAGAAATGAACAAGCACAGAGTATATTAGGTAGACCAATCTTTGAAGATGAACAGCAAAGTTATGCGTTTGCTAAGTATGCTCAAAGAGTACAACATGCATTGACAAGAACTGATCAGTCAGATAATACGGAGAGTAATTCTACAGATTATTTGGATACAACAGATGGGAATAGTATACCATTACAAAATTTGAACCCCACCACGATATCATCGGATATAACATCACTTTTGACTAAGAAACCTAAACCAGGCCAGCTGTCAGATCAAGAGAGTATCAATCAGATTAGATTTAATAAGAGGAAAAGTTACCGGAATATAACACAAGATAAAATTACCAAATCCTTTAATAGAGTAATTGATTTTACTGATAACATAATATTAAAGAATTTAAGTACACATTCTTTTAGTTCTACATCGAGAAGCAGTAACACATCAAAGGCAAAGAAAAAGATTGTCAAGAAAAGATTAGGCTTAGATAGAGCAAACGAAACTTTTGTATATTCTACTAAGGAGATAATATTCGATTTCGATGACGAAGAAGGAGACGGTGAAGATATGGAAGATAAGTATGATCAGTCACTAGAACCTGTTATCGAAGGCTCTAGTAATGACATTAAATATTAATCTTAATGAATATGATCGATTATTTATCGTGACTGATAAATAAATATATATAAAATATGTATAATTTTTAGCTAAAACATTAATTAATATCCTCATTCAATTGTATTTGATACCAATCATCATAAACGTCGTAAATTGAAACAACATTTACTCTTCCCATATCATTAGTAAATTCATATCCTATTAACTTACAAATACTGTCAGATCTGAATGGACGATATTTAATAAATTTGTTTCTAGAAAAAATTTCATGCCTTTTTGAGGAATTTATCCAATATAATTTTCCATACCCTTTAACGAGGCTCTTAGACTTGATACAATCTACCTTCTTTTCAAACTTAAAAAAAACAGCAGAGGGTATCTTTTCAAGAAGACTCTCAATTTGTTTTGCTACTTTATCATACAAAAATTGATCAAAATTAGCCACTTTTAGCCTTTTCTTAGCGTCATCAGATAGTACCATCAAGGACCTTCCTACATGGTTTATCATCACTCTTCGAAAAAACCTTTTCAAAATTAACTTAGAGACATGGATCCTATGAAGATACGAAATAAGTGGTATATGAGTTTCTTCATAACTTGGTTTTATATCCATATTGGTGATTTCAGTAACCGTTTTAAACAATGTATTGCTTAAATTATCTATGAATTCCTTTAATTTAATTTGATCATTTCTTATAAAATCATAAAGTAATGGGAAATGCCATCTTGCATCTCTACTCCCCAGTGAGATACTATTATTCGCCTTTCTAGAGACACTAATCATCCTTGGTTCATCATCTATTCGAGGGCTATGCACTTTCATTTTTATATGTTTTCTAGTAGTAGCTGTAGTAGCATTAGGTTGGTTTAAATTGTTTTTAAAAGGCCTTAATCTCGTAACAATATCCCTCGGTATGTTTTTAAAACTAGATTCATTGTATAACAAACCACTTATTGAAGCATCCCATGGAATTATAGGATGTCGCAGACTATCTTGATTCACATATGTTCCTGCGGTAGAGTCGACACTGACAGCCTTTAAAGCTTTCGTAGGGATATCCTTTTTCATCTCAGACACTTTTTCACTGGTTAAGAACCATTTCATAATCTGAAGCCCACCTTTAGCCAATGAATATCGATCTGAATCCAGTGAAGTTGAATACCCCAGAAATAATGGTCTATAACCAGCAAATATATGCTCAAATATAATATCTTCCCTGTCAATATAGTTTGTAGAACGCACACTAGGCAGTAGAAAGGATACTGACCTCTGTGCTCCATCTAGCTTCTTAGTATTTAAATTGTAACTTCGTTCCATTTCGGACTTTCCATAATAAAGGGCCTTACTCCTCTTATTACGTATGGAAACGTCGTCCTCAGAAACAACCGGCTGCTCTTGTGCCTGTTTCTGTTCTATCTCCTCATCTCTGGGAATTGCAACCCTCTTGAGCTTTGTACTCTGCACACACTTGAATGTTGAGAAATGGCATCTGCTGGAGCGATCCATTGCTCGACCAGCAAGCTTGACACACTGCATTTATATCACTATATTAAACAAGACACACTCTTCACAACTTCCTACCCCTTCAATCACCAGCAAACCCTCTCCAACACCTCCAAATCAATGAGTTCACTACTGTTTTGAAGCTTTTATTGCTCATCGTTTTGTTCATTTGCTTTAACTGTCATTGAAAACGAAAAATTTAGAGATCTTGAAATAAGTTTCAAAAAGGGAAGAGGACTTTTAAACGCCCAGTCTTGATTCATTTGATGACTGGTAGAAGGACCACGAAGCTATTAGTTTGGACTAGTTTGAAGGTGTGAGAACGTTGTCAATTGAGCTGGAATTTTGAAGATGAATTCTGTCTCGGCAACTGTTCCGTTTGCTGCTTTACATAAGCAGCTAGATACTGAATTACATTCTCTTTCCTCGGAATCTAAGAGAAGATACACTGATATAAGACATGCAGCCGAAAAATCTATCAAGATTCTTAAGACTGTTAAGGACTACGAAGATCTCTTGAGACATCCCGATTTTGTTGTTCCTTTGGCACTTGCATGCACCTCTAGAAACGCCAAGTTAACTAGTATTGCAATTCAATGTCTACAGGGACTCTCCAGTTATCCCTGTATTCCAAAAGAGAGACTCTCAGAAGTTTTGGATGGATTTATAGACGCTACGCATTTAGCAATGGAAATTCAATTGAAAGTCTTACAAGTTGTACCTATTTTTTTCAAGACTTATGCTAAATATATACATGGTCCTCTTTGCATGAAATTGATAAGATGCTGTTCTAATTTATTACACGTATCTTATAAATCTCCTACTGTTGCAGGGACTGCAAGTGCAGCATTACAACAGCTAATTGATGAAATATTTGAAAGATTATCTTATAATTGGGAAAACGATAAGGATGTTCAGAAAGAACTTCATGAACAATTTGATGTACTTATCGATAACAATACCACTATCAAAGTGGATACGTATAGACACGATGCAAATACTTTATTTGCCGATTTATTTGCTGCAATGGAGGCAAAAGATGTTCCTGCAAACTCTAATTCATCGTCTTTTCTAAATGTAAACGAAATACCTATTGAATATGGTTTAGAGATATTAGAAGCTATTTTAAAGAATAACATGAAACTGTTTATTGAGTATGAAGACTTATTGTTCCTACTGAGAGTAAAAGCTGTCCCTCTTCTTTTACGTTGTGTATCAAATTCAAAGAAATTTGGTACTGCTGTTAGAAGTTGCAGATGTATAAGACTCCTAATGAAAAAGGATTATGTTTCTGTACTAGAATTGGAATTAGAAGTTATATTCTCGTTATTAATACACGGAATCTCGTTACAATCGAATCTACAACCATGGCAAAGAATTCTCTCACTAGAGATATTTAATGAGATCTCGAATGATTTTGAAATGATAATGGCTATATATATAACTTACGATGCTTTTCAAGAGAAGAAACATGTGATAAATACACTGTTAGAAGAATCATTAAAATTATTACAATCTGATGATTACATAGCATTTCTCGGTCATTCTTCAATAATAGAGAAAATGGACATGCCTATAATTACTAACGAATCATCTTCAACAAAGGTTAAATTTCTCCATTTACTAGATAAGACTTATGCTCCTACTATTAACATCAACTACATTATATGGCTTATCTTATCGATAGCAAATACTTGGTCGGAAGAGTTAAGTACTTTGGCACTAGATGCCACTTCTACTGGTAAAAATACAGACAAACAGGGACAGACTATAAACTTATATAATGGTGTCTTTGATGGACTATTCAATATTCAAAACTTATTTCTATATTCCACATCATTAGATTCAATATTATTCCATTCTGTTACAAGGGCTTTCCAGAAAATATCTCATGGGGCTGGTATTCTTTTATTAAGTGACAAATTAAACAAATGTTTACATGTATTTTCGAGTGCTATAGTGTTTAATGTTTTAGAAAAAGAAGAAACTACTCAAAAAGAAACAGGAACTGAGCTATCTGCATCCACAGTAAAACATCCTACTTCAAGTAACGTTTTGAACGCTATAAGTGAAACGCTAATTGGCTCAAACACTACGGGGCAAGAAAAGAACACAACCGATACAAAGAATGCTTTACATCCACGTACCTTCAATTCTAGGAATGTAAGTCTATTCAGAGCATTAATATCATTGGCAATTTCCTTAGGGATGAATTTTAATGAAGAAAGTTGGAAACACATCTTTTTAACCTGGCAATGGGTATCCTATTATATTTATGGCCCTTCAGTAGATTTTATGGAAAATTTTTATTCACAAGATGTTCCAAAAGGTCCATCTGTAAATAAAAGTGACGTAATTATAATTGAAACTAATATGATAAAGTTATTTGAAATTAGTTCCGGTTTTTCCTCAGATGCCTTTCAAATACTACTAGAGAGTTTACTAGACGAATCCAAATCAGTCCTCAATGAAAAGTCAAGTGCCAATAGTCATCCAAACTCAACAGGAAATACTATTTGTAGCTGTATTTACAATAAAGGATTTTTTGTGACTCAAATAGGAGAAATACTCTCTTACAACTTTGCTCGTTTTCTAAATGATGAGTCTGGAAAAAAACAATGGATTCTGATTGTTAATCACTTTATAGATTTGTTATCGGACCGAACGCTATCTAATTCTTCCTTACGACTATATATAGCGAGAGTCTTTACAGATATTATAAAAGAATTTTCAAATTCAATAGGCCAGATTGAAGACACGGATGAAAGAGCGGAAAAGTTCAAGCCATTAGAAACACTGGTAATGAATGCTTTGATGGAAATGGTAGACGCATTAGGTAAACTTGCTACAACTAAGGATGAAATATATGGCGGAGTTGCCAATATCGAATGCGAAATACTGCTCCAAATTTTATCAACTTTGAAGGGAATTTTAAATGAGTTCGGTGATATGATTGATAAATCTTGGTCTACTATCTTCAAAATAATAAATGCCCCATTTGAATCTATTCGAAGTAACATTGACAGTTCAAAAATTGAAGAAGCTGAAGATTCTTCTTTAGTTAATGGTATCGTTCAAAAACAGAAGGAAATGTTACAAGACTCCTACGAAGTGTTTAAATTGATTTCAGATGACTTCCTTCAAAATCTACCTCTCAACACGATCGTATATGTAATTGATACCCTATCGAATTTTGTTCTACAAGATGGAAATCTCAATACCTCGTTCTCTTCAATAAGTCAGTTCTGGTTAGTCGGGGACTATTTACGTGTGCACTTTGAAAAATATAACGAGCATTCAGAATCACAGATTATCAAGTTAGACAGCGTTTTGAATGAAGTTGAAAAGCTAGGCTTATCTACTTCTGATAATGTTGATATTCATGAGCTATATGATAAATTGTGGTTATATTTACTTAAAAAATTGATTGGATGCTCATGGGATAATAGAAAAGAGGTTAAAAAGGGTGCTATCCAGACCTTCTTTAGAATTATTGATTCACACTCAAACTGCTTACCAGAGTGGACTAAAGTCTTTGATACAGTATTAAAGCCACTATTACTCTCAAAATTAGAATATCAAAACATGGTTGTGTATGTAGAATTCTTTGATATTACGATTAAAGGCTTAGTTGATCTTTACCCAACGTATTTTAGAAATTTCAACGAAGGCTCAAATCATCTAGAAGCATGGTTAACTTTTATCCAATATTTGGAGAATCTATTGCGTGTAAATTCTACAGCTATTAGATTTGTTTCCACAAACAACTATCAAATATTGTTGCAATCAATGTTAAATATTGATGATCTTCCAAGTGAGATTGTAGTGAAATGTAATGAATTCTGGTTGAAATACAATATGATATATACTGACTCTCTAGATCCAATTGAACCTTCGAATAAGACCGAATATGATTGTGCAGTGGAACTAATAACTGGTTTTCCTTATTTATACAAGATAATGGGCAAGTATGATCTGATCACTTATGAATTTGTCGAGAATTCTTTTGGTACGTTTAATTCTGCATGTAGATATCCTCTACTTCCTGATCATACAAAAGATAATGTAAGACAATCAAGTTTACAAAAGGCTATTCTAAAAGGTTTGGAGGTTTTTGAAGTTAAATCTTCTATAGAAATTGATTTCCTAGTTATGTGGCAACTTAGTGTGATTGCAACATTACCTTTTGATACACACGACAAAATTGAAAGAAAACTAAAACCGAAACTATCCAAGGAATCGATTCATAGAATTCCTACTTTCGAGGCGGTAGCTTACAATGCATCTGTGATTCTATGTCAAAGGCTAAGTTTATTCACAGTTGATGAACTGCCGTTGTCTACAGAAAGATATTTGTTAAAAATGGCTACAAACCTTGCTGATATAATCTCGAGAAAATCATTGATTGATGCTAGCCCGGATAAAGATATGCCAATATGGATAAATGCCTCTAAAGCATTTTTAACCTTAACAGCTTTGATATTCCAGCAGGAAAAAAATTCATTTTCCGACTCATTTATAGATGATTTTTATGAGGCCTTTGTTACGACTGTCAGTACTACTATTAGGAGAACAGAGAAGAGTTTCGACAAGGTCACTGAGCAAGACGATTTGAAACAATATACTGAGTATAAAAAGTTCTTACTAACAGATAAAGTGATTGAAAATTTAAGTTCACAACAATTAGAATATCTTTTAAATATATTGTGGTCAAGTTCTTTTATTTACGAATTTGACAAATTTGAATCTGCCATTTTGAAAGAAGCAGACTCCCTCATAGATATCTCCAAATCTTTATCGAACTTTAAATTTTCTGAGTTTTTTGGGTCCACGGTTCAACCACGTCTATTAACAAAGAAGGATTCTGCCATAGTATGTTTACAAGATTTAACTGCATTCATTACATTACCAGAATCAAGCTTTGATAAACTTAGAGAGGTGGCAGCGCCTTTTTTAATTTCACGTATTGCCATAGTTTTGAGAAGATATATATTGGATGAAGGTCTCATAAGAAGAGCTCCTATACCAAAACTGCGTAAAATAGAGTTACAAGAATTACTAGAAGGTTTATCTGGAATAATAAAATTCTTGCTTCTTGAAAGTAACTTCGAGAAGTATAAACTATTGACCGAAAATTTATCACTATTATATCCACTGATTTTAAAAATGATTCCAGTTGCACATAAGGTTGAAGGTCTGCAAAATAAGGTTTTAGAACTTTCATTTGGTTACAGTAAGTTATTATCAAATGATAAGAAAGTTGAGATATAGAGATATGATACTTAAATGTAGTTACTTGAATCGATCGCTCTCTAACGAACTATATTTCTTGAATAAATAAATGCGGAACTTCCAACTAAAAATATAGACCCATTAAATCATGAAATTATGTATGCATATAAAAAGATATCTAAAATTTGTATAGAAACTTTAACTATAAACTCGAGTTATATTTAAATCCTTTCAATTCTTCCATTCTAAAAGAGATGTCAAGTCAGTTGGTTCGCATGCCATATTAAAGAAGCTGTGATGTAGTAATTCTTCAGTGGAAGCTCTGTACCTAACATCAACACAAAGACAAACACTTAAAAATCTTTTAATTTCTAACGATAATGTCTCAGGATTCTTTAATTTAGGAGTACCGTTTGTCGCAATTAAATATAATGCTTTTAAAGGATCTTCATTTAGATATGGAGGTTCTCCTTCTAGCATTTCAATTGTCATAATACCTAAAGACCATACGTCAACTTTCTCATCATATTCACGTTGTTTGACAACTTCTGGCGCCATCCAATATGGTGTACCAACCATGGTAGCTCTCTTACTTCTTTGATCTGTTAGTTTGGCACAGAAACCGAAATCAGTAATCTTCACACGAGCTTTAGTATCTAGTAAAACATTATCTGATTTGATGTCCCTATGAATGATATGTTTATCATGTAAGAACTTCAAACCTTGACAAGTTTCTCTTACAATGTATGCGATCTGTGGTTCCGTCAATGGTGAATGAGCACTGCCATTAGTTGGACTATTCTCTATTATATCAGTTAATGAACCACCTTCCATAAACTCCATTACAACCCATAAATCATCATCAGTCTTCAGATAAGCCTCTAAAAAGTTGACAATATTTTTATGACGAGAATCCTTCATCACCATAATTTCATTAACTATCAATTCTTTTCTTGGTTGTTTAGACAAAATCATTTGTTTGATAGCAACCTTATCACCAACTATAGGGACTTCAGTTGTGTAAGAAGGAGGTAATCTAGTTCTTTCTGCAAGGTATACAGAACCACTAGCACCTTGACCAGCCTTTTCAATCATATTGAAGAAACCTGATGGATCAGTGTTAAAAGTAACTTTATTTAACCTACTCATAATTTCGGCATTAGACATAGATGGTTTAGATGGTTTCTTAGGTTTTGTGACAGCAGCTTCCTTATTATTGGTATTATTAATGTTAGTATCATTACCAGTTGGTTTCTTTGGAGCCTTTCTTGTTGGTTCTAATGCTTTTTGAGGTGCTTTTTCAGTCTTCATGGCTAAGGAGGCAGCGGCAACACTTATATTATTTTTACTTTGTTGTAAATTAGTTTGCTTCCCTGGTGGAGCAGGAGCAGCACGTTGTGGTTGTAAGCTTGTACTTGGAATATTTAGTGGCTTTGTAGAGACTGGAGATGAAGAATTACTTTGAACAGGTTTCACTATTTTTCCCAATGGAGAAGATTTTGCATAAGGATTAATTTGATTATGAGAAGCTTGATAATCGCCTACAGGTGATTGTGGATTTTGTTTAATTTTATTGATTGGTTGTGGTGATTGTCTGCCAGCATGACGTTGTGGGAAATTTGAGTTTGTAGGAGAGCCAGCCCTTCTTTGATATTGAGTCTGTTGATATACTTGTTGTTTATACTGCTGCTGTTGCTGCAGTTGTTGCTGATGCATTTGTTGTTGATGCATTTGTTGTTGATGCATTTGTTGTTGAAGAGGAATATTGTGCGATGGAGAAGGTGTTCTAGTATCTATCCTTAAAGACTGCTTATTGATTATGTTGGTATCATTCAATGGTTTCTTAGAGGCTGATTCAGGAGGTGTAGCAATATCTTTTTGAATTGATATTCCAGAAGAAGATTTCTTACTAGAGTTCCTAGTATTAAACTCTCTTGAATCATTACTATTTACAGAGTTTAATGATTGATGTGATGTATTATTTTGAGACAAAGACAATAATTTGTTTTGTTTTAAATCTGAAGTAGTGGTATTTCGTGAACCTTCATTACTACTTATACCATTATAGTCTTGATAGAATTGTAATACTTGTATGACTGCGGCAGAATCATTATTCCAATCTTCATTAGTAATTCTTGAATGTTTCAAAAGTTTTTCCCAATTTGCAGGCATACCAACAAAACTACCAGTTTCAGGGTCAAAACCAACATGAACTTTATGAGTAAAATTTGTTGGTGAAGATACACCACTTAACAATGGACATTTGGCAAATATATTATCTAACCACTTATGTAATTCTACTTCAGTCTTTGTTGCAATATATATAGATTTCTTTGATGAGTCTGAAGAAGATGTCGAGGAACCATTGAGTGATGATGAAAAAGAATTAGAATTCCTATCACTAGAACGAGTTATTTCAAAACAGTTTTGTTTGATTTGAGTTCTACTTACACTTGTAATACTAGTTAACGGGATAGATACCATTGGATCACTAATATTTTTATCATTTTTAAATATTGATAGGTATGCATCATTCAGTAGTAGGAATCTCTTTTGCCATATAAAGGATAATAAACCGTCATCTTTGTATGAGACCCATCCTGTAATTTTATTCATTTGAGGTACAGATTGAGGAATAGATCTTTGGTTTGAATTAGAACGATTCAGATCCAGTTGACCCATAATTTTAGTAATTGGTTGAGTCTGATTATATCTAGTGCTCTGGATCAAGCTAGAGACAGGAGGTCGAGGAGCTGGACCGATATTTTGGAAGTCATCATCAGATATTTTATTTGCAGCTGCAGATAACGACATGTTTATAATAATATATATATTCTAGATTAAATTTTTAATAATAACGTCTTCTATAAAAGCTTTGCAATAATATTCGGTTATTTCAATGAAAGATTTGTTGCAAATCAGAACAACTCTACTTGGATAATGTTGTGTATTAAGTACACCAAACCTACAGGAAATGCAAAAAAACGCAAAAAGAAAACAAAACAATAGTTGAAAGATTAAACTAGCACTAGGTATTGAGACAAAAAAGTCTTGAATAGTCACTGTCCTGGCAAATCTCACACTCTTCTAACTTCCCTGATAAGATTTATCATTTAACTCGATATTCTTAGTAAGCTTTCTTTATGTTTCAAAAATGAAAAAAAATGAAATTTTTCAAAATCTCGAGAAACCTCGAAAACGCGTAAAATTCGTGTTTCAATTGCCTAAAGAGGAAATAGTGTAAGGTCAATGCCCTACTGTAGTAGTGGATCAAAAGAGGTTGTAGTGGTAGTCAGAAGGCCTTCGAGGTCAATTAGGAGATGGCTCTCTCTTTAATAAACCTGGGGAAAGCGTTTGGCCTTTGGAGAGCCAGTAGTCTCTCTTGGTTTGTGCGTTGACGGTAGCTTTCTTTAGTTTTGGTATATCATCTTCGGTCTGAGCAGTTGTGAGGGTGGTAGAGTCGTTGTTGCTTTCATCTTCTGATAATCCCATGAGTTGATCTATTTTAGTCTTCTTAGTGATCTGTTTTTTGCCTTTTTTGGGTGATGCAGTTATTGTGACAGAGTTAACTGTGGCTGATTTCTTCTCTCTTTGACGTTTCAATATACTCTCTACACTTACTTTCTTTTGTTTCTTCTTGGGTGGCAGTTTGACTTTATACATATCTGCATCATCTTGACCTCCAGTTAACTCTTCATCAGTACTTGGATTCAGAAACATATCACTTTCTTTCTCAATTGTTGATCTATCACGTTTTTCATGAAACTTTTCATTTTCAATTATAGCTCTATTTTCAATTAAAGATCTTTCATCTTTAAAATCCCTCTTTTCACCTTTATATTTGATAACATTACCTAATATACTTTTCCCAATTCTATCTTTAAAAGTTGAATTGCCCATCTTATAACATTGGGTCGTCAACATATCAAATGCACTTGAGAAGGCTCTCTTAATATCTCTCATATTGAATGAACTTCTACTTATATTATTGAATGGATCGCTTGGATCTTGAATAGCTAGTGTGAATGAACTCCTGGAAGGCGGTAATGATTTCCATTGAGATTTGGAACAATATGCTGGGAACCCATCATTAAAAGTCAATGCCACTTCATCATATGCAAAGTTTTTACCATACAATTCGAAAAAATCTATAAGTAGGACACCCAAATTTTCCATTGGATTTATATCATCAGTTCTCATACGTGGATGTAGATGAAGGAAAGAATATATAAGACAAATGATACTGAAACCACCAAGCCCACCTGTATGGACATCATTCAATCTACGTATTGAGAGAAATTGTTTTACAATCAGTGTTAGTTCACGTAAACCCGGTGTAATCTTTAACCAGCCTCTTATAATCTTTGCAGCTTCTAATCCATTAGATCTTTCGAATGAAACATCAATATGTAAACCTGAATTTGGTTCAACAAATTTAATGATTGGGACTCTAGCCTTAGCGATTACTTCGATATTAGTGGCGAGTGCCTTACTCTTTAAGAATCTAGCTAATTCATACAGATAGCTTCTATGCTCTTTATTACCAGTCTTACTAACGATGACAGTATCAATATCTGAGCCTGGTAAATATAAATCAGTGGCAAATGATCCAAAAACATGAAGATCAGAATCTGACCATAATTCTTTAATAGCATTACGTAATTTTTTAATGATTATATTTCTATTATGAATTTCATCGCTACTTGGAGAAATGTAAGCTACGAAATCCCTAATTTCTAAAGTTAACCATTCTGTAATTTGTCTTGGTTCAGTGTGGTCATGATTCAGTAGCCAGGGAAATTCATGGTTCAAAGTTCTCTGGGTAGCTATATTAGATTCATCGTGTAGATCTTGTTCATTATATTGAGTCTGTATAAGTTCCTCCACTTCATCTTCTGAACTTTCTGAAAATGCAATAAAATCTGTATTCATTTGTAAATTATCATTGTGTCCCAAATGTAAGATAGGTGTAGTGTCTCTAGTGGTAATATTTGTATCATCATCAGAAGTCTCGGTATGAATGGTAGGAATATTCATTTTATCATCACCCGAATCCTGTATCTTCAAGGATAGTTCCGAATCACTAACGTCAAGAGTTAAATTTTCATATTTATTTATAGTATCAATATCCTGATGAAATACTTTGAAATTCTTTTGAATCTTGTTGAATGAAGATTTTCTCATTCGTTTAACGTAAGTACGTTTTTTTATCTTCGAGTTATTCTTTGGTGGCATATTTCTCTCTTTAAGTATAGCAGGTTATATTACAGTGCAATGCATCGAACAAGGCAATAATATACTGGAATAACAATACAGTATCACAGATGCTTTTACACTCTTTAAAAGCTTCATTACTTACTAAATACTATATAATAGTGAAAAACTTTCTTGAAGTAAAATTCAAGTCATCGCCCGAATTGGGTAAAAATGAAACATATAATTATAAAATAAAGTAACTTTATTATGAATTGGTATATAAGTTATTTATATATTATACGATGGGGGTATTAGCAATGGGATATATAAGTGTACATTGTATGATTGTCTATTAGGATGATTATGGAAAGATAAAAAAAACTATAATAAAGCAGCGACGGCCATGATAGCAGCGATACCAGTACCGATTTGAGCCTTAGCAGCGGCACCAGAGTAAGTACTGATAGTTTGAATGGCAGTAGCATTAGAAGCGGATTGATGTGATAAAGTGGTAGTGGTGTATGGAGTAGAAGTGGATCTAACAGTGGAGACAACGGAAGTGGTAACTTCTGGAGTAGTAGTTATATCGACATAAGTGATGTCTGAGTCATCAGTAGCTTGAGAACAACCACCAGAACAAGAGGTGATGGTCTTGATAACAGTTTGATGGTTGGAGTCAATGACTGTGGTGACGTTAGCGGCAGCAGAAACCATAGAGGCAGCAGATAAGAAAGTGATAGCAGTAGAGAATTTCATTTTTTATTCGTTGAAATATATTAAAGATCTTGTATGTTAAAAGGAAAGAATGACTATAGTTGGAAAATCAGTTTTGTTTAGTGCTGTATTATATAGAACAGAAGGTTTCAACAAGGGAGAAGAACAAATATTCCATTACCATTGTAGATCGTCCCTTTATATATGTTAATTGAGAGCAACGATTGAACCTCAATTCCAGTGTGTTTTGATCTCGATTACCACATTGGGACACTATCCTTGGCGATTACTGATTCAAGTGATAGAGTTTATTTTACAGCTTTTCTGTACTTGCTAACAGAATCCTAGTGCAGAATATGGCAAATTTTTCGTGTTTATGATGCATTAAAAAAAAATACACGAAAACGCCAAAAATGCTGAAAAGTTTGTAAAGTTTGATAGAGTACGACACTAAACATGCGGACGGTAATGTCTAGGTATTCTTCCCTAATGTCCTCGACCTCTTTATTCTTGTTTTTGAATAGCGTGCGATATAAATGAATAATGTCAAGTATCACATGTAGTGTGACTGTTTCTGCATTTTGCACCCACACACAATTCTTTTAATTTTTTATTTTTTTATTTTGGAAAATTATTTGCGTCGGTTTGTTCCCAAAACGGAAAATTCATATGAGTCTCCGCCTAATAGTTTACCGGGAAAATCTCAACATTTCTGCCTAACGATGCTTCCAGTCTCTAGCCTAGCTTTTCTTTTCCCCACTTGCAGTTCCTTCTACCACCTACCTAGGTCTGAGTGTTTACCGGGAGACTCTCCTTCTAGCTCTGTTCAACTAACGCTCGCTAGCTGGAAATTTTCCACCTAATGGGCTTTGGAATCTCTATAGTGTGTGAATCTCTAGTGATTCAATGGGAAAACCAATACCAGTAGGAATCCACATACAGTTGAAATATTGTAATCGTTAAAACATATAATATATACTATAGTATATTTGTGCAAATTATAGATTTCATTATACTGTTTTATTCATTATTAAAGAAACCGTTAGATCATCAGATAATTAAATATGCCAGGTGTTTCCGTTAGGTACGTATATTCTAAAAGCTATTTTAATTCAGTTATAGACTTATTCAGTGATACAGACTAGTTTTGGACATTATAGAAAATATGCAAATTATTCAATGATGTGTTTTTAATAATAATTTAGTAAGATGGAGAAAAATGTTTGACTATTGATATGAAGAAGGACTGTGGAAATAATAGAACCAAAAACTAAGCAAATTATACATATCTTAAAAATCTTCTAATTGCAATCATTGTAAAACAACACGATTATTCACTGATACGTCAAACTTCATTTTAAAGACAAATTTTACTAACATTAAATTATATTATATTCTTTATTTTTACAGAGACGTTGCTGCTCAAGATTTCATTAACGCTTATGCTTCTTTCTTACAAAGACAAGGTAAATTAGAAGTCCCAGGTTACGTTGACATTGTCAAGACTTCCGCTGGTAACGAAATGCCACCACAAGATTCTGAAGGTTGGTTCTATAAGCGTGCCGCTTCTGTCGCTAGACACATCTACTTAAGAAAGCAAGTCGGTGTCGGTAAATTAAACAAATTATACGGTAACGCTAAATCTAGAGGTACAAGACCATCAAAGCATGTCGATGCTTCTGGTTCTGTTAACAGAAGAGTCTTACAAGCTTTAGAAAAGATTGGTGTTGTCGAAATCTCTCCAAAGGGTGGTAGAAGAATCTCTGAAAATGGTCAAAGAGATTTAGATCGTATTGCCGCTCAAACTTTAGAAGAAGATGAATAAATTAATTGATTTTCTTTCTTTAATTATATTATTATTATCTTTCGTTACTTAACAAGATATTTTTAAAATTTAAGAAGAAATCCTTTTTTTATATAATCTATGTATATCGTTTATCAAACTTTTACCTTAATATAAAGTACTATCATCATTATTAGTAGTATTATTGTTCTTATTATCAACAAACATCTAAAAAAAAAAAATATAATGCTAGATTAAAAACTTGAATATATTATACACATATATATTTTTTGAATAAATGTTCTTTATATTTACCTTGAGTATGGATGATAGTTATTATTACCGTTACTATTATTATCACCTCTGTGTGAACGTGTACGATAAGAGCGACCATTAGTTGACTGCTCGTTATTATTACTTTTAGGTATTTGTGGCATCACTACAGGCATATTATATGGTTCCACTTGCGCTTGTGATGGGGTTGGTAAGGACATTGGCATTCCCATTGGAACCGGTATTTGCATTGGCATTTGTTGTTGCATTGGTAATTGCATTTGACCTTGTTGGTAATACATTTGTGCATTCGGTTGTTGATAATAGGGCTGCATTCTTTGATAATAGTCATTCATTGTTGGTGGTGTCATTCCATATACCATTGGTTGGTTTACAGTTGTTGGGTATGATTGATAGGCATTATTTGAATAATATTGTGGTTGATTCCCATATGATGATTGATTACTATAATTATCATTAGTCGATTTAACATTAAATCTAGGTGCTGCTCTCTTAACTTCAATTTTCTTACCTTTAAACCCAATATATCTACTTCGACAAACTCTATCTACAGCTTCAGGCGTATCATATGTAACAAATCCAAATCCTCTTGATCTTCCAGTATCCTTATCTAACATTAACTGTGCATCTATTATTGAACCATATTGTGCAAAAAATTCTTCAAATTCTCTTGGTCTTACATCCGGAGCTATTCCACCTACAAATATTTTACCTGTCTTATCTTGTTCTTCCTTTGGGATAGCTCTCTTGGGATCTATCACTTTACCATCAAGAATATGTTCAGTCTTTACAACTTCATCGACGGATCTTGGATTGTCAAATGACAAGAATCCAAATCCTCTAGATCTTCCAGTAGCATTATCTTTCATTATTTTTAAATCGATTACTTTACCATATTTAGAGAAATAATCTTTCAAATTTTCTTCTGTAGTAATCCAATTTAATCCACCGATGAATAATTTCGAACTTTCCTTAGATAAATCTGCTCTTACACTATCATCTTTCTTCGATATTTCTTCTTCGTTTTGCTCAGAGATATTTGAAGAATCGATCTTTTGCACATTCGATATGACTCGCTCTAATTGTTCCAGAGTTTCATTCTTATCTTCTTTATTAATATTTTCTGTGTCATACATATTATTACTCCTATTCGAAGGCACCTCATCTTGCTCACCATTCTTCAAATCATTCAATTTCTCATTGTCACTACTAGGTTCTTGAACGTCAGATGGGGGCAGGGGATCTTTAGGTTTGCTATTATTTCCAATCGTATCATTGTTATCATCTGCATATATATCGCCGAATTCATCATCACTAGAGCTCATTTCTAATTTCTAACTTCTTTCAAATAATTTGCCAAAACGGTATATAAATATCGCACAATATTGAAAGTCTATTCAAATATAATTACAGATGATAAACCACTCATTTATATTCCAAACAATTTGTCAGATTAAGTAATTTTATCGTATCAATTTCTAATAAAATTGAAAATTTTTAATGTCCGTCACAACTAAAAAAAAAAGCTTCAAATGCATAGTAAGCATATTTGTAAATTGTCCATTTATTACAGCTAAGTACAGCATGAAGAAGTCTCATAGAGGGAGTTTTTTGGTTTTGTAATGTCTATAATGCTTGTAGTTGTGTTGCTGTCGTTTTTCTCATGTCGTTTCCTCAAATTTCTATCTTCTAATGCGGAATGGAAGGAATATTTAGAAGATGAGGCAGATGAGGATGAATATAATGACTCATTTTCTTTCTCTTGATTAGTCTCCTTTTGGTATAATCCTGTCTCTACTAGATCCATAATTATAAGGTTAAATGTTCTCTCTATAAGGTCCTGCCATTTCGAGCTTACTTCAAAATTTCCATTAATTGTAATGTTCAGTCTCTTTTGTAATATATCTATCGTCTCTAGAATATGTGTATTGGTAACTTGTCTATGTTGGAAACTGACATCTACTTTACTTCCAACGAGATAATATCTCATATCATGTTTGTTAGTAATATTTGTTATTATCTCATCTATCCAATATTCAACGCAATGTTGAAGACTTTGTAAATTGCAGATATCATAACATAGAATTATCCCATTACAATCTTCTATTAAAAACGGGAGCATGGTATTTTGAAACTGTTTCTGTCCAGCAGTATCATAAAATACGCAATTAAAATACATTCGGTCAATATTAACTAATCTTGTCTTGATATCTACACCAATTGTAGGTTTTGTACTAATAATGATTTCATCCTCTAAATCAGTCTCCCTTTGGGAAAGTATCAATGAGCTGTCTTCTATATCCTCCTCAGACCTGGCAACGGATTCATCAACTCTTGCTTGGAATAGCAATGATCTTCTCTTTGATAATTCTTCAAAATCATTTAAACTATACCTATTTCTATTATTCTTTACCGTCTTGCTCTTCTGAGCTCTTTCAAACAGTTTCAAGCTGGGAGATCTCTTAGGGGTACGAGATTCAGTATCAGTTGCCTTTTGAGAAGAAGAATGAGAACCATTACTTAATTGATTCAATTGCGATTTCGTAAACAATTCATGACAATAACTTTGCAACATCGCGGTCTTCCCAACATCAGAATCCCCAACTAACAGTAACTTACAGTTGGAAACAGGCTCATTCCCAAGAGATTCCCTTGAAAGCACCAGTTCATTGGGTACTCTGTAGAAAGAAGATGAGACACGTCGAGAAATATCGGGACTCGAAGGAATAGAACCACCACGGGACGTCAATATACCTGGGTAAGGCTTACTCTGGTGTGACATAGGATACTCACTCAAACACCACTCAAACCAATATTCAATTGTATAACTGTATGTGTTGCTATTGTTATAGTTATTATTTACTTACTTGTTCAAAAAGTGTCACAGTACTTAATTGAAAAAATAAAATATCGCGTACATTAAAATTAAAGAGAAAAGTACAAATAAATGATTAAGATAATTTCCTAGTTAACAGATAAAGTGGATAGTATAGTTACACAGTAACTAGAACAAGTGTTTATAGCAGAATAAGTCTTATAGACGGTATAAGCATATTTTAAGAGAAAGACAAATGGCGCAACAAGCTCCTCCACCTTATCAGGAATACGATGCCACAGCCCAAAGAGGGGATGGTACTTTTATTCCAGAAGATTTTAAATATTCCACTATTGTATATTCATGTGAACCTGAAGTTCGTCAAGGGTTTATGCATAAGGTATATTCTATCTTATCGGCACAACTTTTAGTAACCTTTTCATTTACATACTTAGCAACAAAATCTCCTAAATTACAAGATTTCATGTATAACCATGTTAGTTTGGTTATTCTCTCTATGATGGTTTCACTTGTTTCATGTATATGGTTAGCTTTATCACCACGTCCTGAAGATTACTTAGCAGAACATTCAGAGATTGAGAATAACGAAGAAGGGAATGGTACTACTGCCAAGCTCCCTTGGTATATTCTCTCTCGTAATGGTCAGAAAATTATGCTGGGGATTTTTACAATAACTGAAGCATATGCTATTGCTATATGTTCATTAGCGTATAATGAGGAAGTTGTCTTAAGGGCTTTATTGATTACTGCTGTTATTGTTATCGGAGTTTCATTGACTGCAATGTCAAAAAGGTTTGAATTTGCCTTAAGTTCAGCTACATCTATATATTATTGGTTAAATTGGGGATTATTATTACTTATTGGTATTGGTATCTCTGGTATGTTTTTTGGATTAGGTTCTGGTATGAATCTCGTATATGGTTGGCTTGGTGCTATTATATTCACAGCTTACTTATTTATTGATACTCAATTAATATTTAGAAAAGTTTATGCTGATGAAGAAATTAAATGTGCAATGATGTTATATCTAGATATTATAAATTTATTCCTTTCAATCTTGAGAATCATGGGTCAGAGTAATAGTGATGATTAGTAAAATCGGCTCTTTTTTTTAACTTATATATATGTATAACATATGTTTAGAGAGTTGTAGTTGTTTTCTGTTTTATTTTGTTATCTTAAATTGAATATATATGTATATCAAAGAAATAATATATATTTAAAAATTAATAAGAAGTAGTGTAATATATATAAAGATATTTTTTTAAATTACTTTATTTAAATGTAACCAATTCTGTTAGCAATGTCTAAGGCATCGTAATCAGCAGTTAATCTAACGTAAGCCTTCTTGGTACCATTTGGCCTAACTAAAGTGTTGACGGATAAGACATCGACTTCGTATAATTCCTTAACGGCTTTCTTAATAGTGTATTTGTTAGATTTCATGGAGACTTGGAAAACTAAAGTGTTACCATCTTCAACTTTCTTCATAGCGGTTTCAGAAGTGATTGGTTGTTCAATGACTTTGTAAGAATCTAATCTGTTGTAATGTGGAACAGATTTAGAAACGTATTTTGGAGATCTAGCTAATTTTAAAGTCTTTGGTAGTCTGAAGGTGGCAGAGGTTCTGACCTTTAGGGCCTTCTTACCGTTGGTACCCTTAACAACAGCCTTCTTAGCAGCAGTAGCCTTAGCTGTTTATAATGAGAAATTAAAAAAATAAGCATCGATAAGCAAATTTTTCGATAACGTATTTTTTATTGAATTTCAAATCTTGTTAGTATAAACTTGAACATATTATAATTTTGTGTTTAATGATTGTATCTTCATTGAAAACAGTTGTAATGGAGAAGTAACTGATAATAATAATATATGTATAGACCACGTCAAAATACGTTATGGGGGTCAGTTGTTTTCAAATCACTAAAATATCCAAATGTAACATACCAGATGGAGCCATTTTTATCTATATTGTCTTGTTTAGTTTCGATGTAATAGAAACAGAACTAAAGTTTGAAAACAATATAATTTCAATATACACTATTAAAATAACAAGATATCAAACTAATCTATACCACTAGCGGTCTCCAGCTCACAAACTACAGCTCAATTACCGACTAATTGCTGTGCTCAATCCACATTGCTTCATTGCGATTATTCAATTCACAGTGAGAAATTGGAAAATTTCCAGATTTTTGCTTTTTGCGGCACTAAAAGTTATTAAATTACTCAATTGGGAAATTTGTTAGATTTTTTTGTAAAAATTGAATTTGAATTTTTAAAAAAAATTATTTTATGACTGTCACCCATGCATTACAGTATAAAATTACAAACATCTGGACATTTCATACTGTACTAAGCAGTCAAACAGGAAATTCTCTTTTATTTACAGGTAATAAAGTATAAATAGTGAATAGTGAATAGTGAATAATACTAAAGTCTTCTGGGTTTGGGGGATCTGACACCTCCAAACTTCAATGGGGTCGCATCACTTATTCTTGTTATGTAGTTTCTTATGAATGTGCCCTCTTTCCCATTCAATGCTGCCATGAATGCACTTCTTCCCTTACCAAATTCTTTCACTACAATCTCTATATCTTTCCCTGCCAAGTTTCTTTGTTCAATAGTATTGAATACTTTGGTGGCAGTCTGGAATGCTGCTTCGTATTCACCTCTAGCAGATTTTCTAAACCCAAGATTCCCTGTACTCATAGCAAATTTAACTTTTGATGGTAATTTCATATAGTATAGTAATTTTTCATTGTATGATAGATTAGGATTGTTCTTTAAGAAATTCATATCTTCTACAATGGCACAATATGTGAAATGTGTATTATTCTTTGTGAATAAACAATGCAATACATATTTCTTGATTTGTTCCTGTACTTTATTTTCATTCTTCTTGGAATTTGGCAATATTACATTAGAAATCTTTTCTCCCTTATCTCTTTCCATTTGTGATATATGTTGACTAAATAACCCTGTCATACTACTATTATATCTATATAGCATTGTTGGTCGAGCCAACATTTGTCTCATCATCCCTTGAGTCCCTATCATCTTTGCTTTCACTGTTGATTCTTATGGATTGTTTTTTCAATTAGGTTTGAATGTTTTTCACTTTTTATTAGTGAGATCCGTTTCTCTTTACTGAAGATATACAATGGACAAATAAGTTATTAAAAGAGAATATAGTTCGATAATGCTAAATGCAGCTGTATAAATTGTAGTAGCTTAAGATTGATTATTGTTTACGTTATTCTTTTTTATTGTTTATTTTTGCTTATTATACTATAGCTTTTGATGTTATATGCTGAAAATCAAACTCTATAAACAAAACAATTAAATATTTTTTTATTTATTTACATTCTCAAGTTTCAATCGATTGACAAAGTGAAATTAACAACTTCGTATCAAACTCACTAGACCCACTGTTAAAATCTTTCAATAATTTTGTTCTTTGTCTCGATATTTCACTCTGATCATTATTTATCACATTATAAAATCTTTGAATATTCAATAATAACAAATATGCATCATTTACTGTAATATTCTTATTATTATCTGTATCGATTTGTCCCTTCATTAACACAACCCCTTTATCTTCTTTCAATTCAGAATAGAACTCTAATGTAGTATGTGCTTTTGCAAACTGTCCTCTTAATTTATATTCAGCTAATGAAGTTATCATACAATGAAGTTTTGTAGATGAGACTGTTTGCCATTGAATAAATTGAAATTCAATACTATTTGAATCATTTGGATCTCTCTCTAAAGGTAATAAAAATGATGGATTTTCTTTAACCGTTTTCATCATTCTATTGAAAGTATCTCTTGGTATCACCGCAGAGAGAATATTCTCTTTATTTGACCATTTAGTTCTCCATAAATATTCAATTTCTTGACTTTTTAATTTCTTGACTTTCTTTACATCCAGATATGTTTCTAATGTACTAAATGAGTTTGCTTCATATCGAGGATTCTTTGATTTTGGTGTTATATTTGAAGGTTCATTTACTTTTTTCTCATCCGTCTCTTCTTTACTTGTTTTAATCTCTTTCAACTTCTTCTTCTTTAAATCCTCTTTCAATTCTTCCACAGAATTGTAACCTTTCTCTTTGGCCACTGCAAGTAACTTATCTTTGTATCTGTTCTCTACAGAACTTTCAATTGAATAGTATCGATATAACAATCTTTTATTAAGATTCCAATATGAGAGACAATTAGAACGTTGTAACAGTAGGTTCCTTGAAGTAGTAATTAATTGAGCCATACTTCTTCCTCCAAACTTCCACATTACTGCCAATCCTATAGATGTGCTTAGCTTTTAGACAACTGTATGCTGTTGTTCAACTTTATTCAATTATGTTTTTATTTTTTTCTTAAGGGTTTAAACAATGAAATTTTAACTTAATGTTGCTTGAATATTGCATTAAAAGGGTAGCAGATAGAAAGGCTTAGTTTGTACTATACACGATATTGTACTGTTAAGTGATACTTGTTGGCTATCAGTTTTGCTATATCCAGAATAGCTGGTTCTTTTAGAGGATTTTGTCATCCCAGTGAACAACATACTCTATTTGCAACTTTGTATGCATATTTTATGGAGTATTATCTAGATTGTAGTAGTAAAAACATAGGTATATGTAGCACATAAGTACAATTAGAAATCATTCTAGTAGCTCAACATCGCATATGCGTGTACCTTTAACTGTTTCTTACCGAGTAAAATAGTATCGAAATATTCACTTCCCTGCGTAACAATGGGAATATTTCGATGTGGTAACATTACGCCATGTCTCTTATGGGAGCACTCCTAATAAAGTTTTTTACAATCGTTGTGCTAATACTACAAGCAAGATGTTTTAGATAGCAAGTTACACTATAGTATCTGTATCATTACAAGAAACTGGATAATTTAGTAAAAAGAGTGTCCAAATACCGAGGTAAAAAGACATGAAACATTTACAACTTCTGTCAAACCCATTATGTCCTTTGCCAGCGCTCATACCATCAAGCGCATAACCAATTTATCTTCCAAAAGTAGAGCTTCAACGGTAAAATCCGGGCCTGAGACTCCAGGTAGCATTGAAACAATACATTATCTTCTACCCAAACACATATATTAATCAAGATCCCCACTACAACTCATAACAATGCTTACTCTCGTAAATGTCAGTAAATAATTTATTAATTAATTAATTATTTATTTATTGACATTTTTATTTTTCATTTTAAGGCCGAAAAATTTCAAAATTCTGAAAAAATGTCAAAGGGGCATAATGTAAATCAATGGCAACAGTTCAAAACATTGGCAAGAATCAACTTTCTTCACTAGAAATATCACGCTCGAATGGACTTATCTGTCTAATTGCTGTCAATTATACATGGATTTTGCTATTTAACCAGTGTCTGCTGTATTCAACTGTAAATATATTGAACAATTCACCCATTAAATCATAACGATGTCTGCATCTTCTGCCTCTAGCAATACTACTCATACATCGTCAAATTCATCTACGAAGGGACCTAGCTTCCAATTGATCACAGTAGGGTTTAATGAAGCATCTGTGGACTCCCCGTCTTTTAGAGCTTACGTAAATCATTATCATATGAAGGTAATTTTGTTAGAAGATTGGATTAATCAAGTTTTATCATTTTTGGAAAATAGCTATAATGAAAGTTCTTCAAGTTTTGAAAACTCTACTAAAAATGTCTTATCACAAGTCTTACCACCACCTAATATTCTAGGTAATGGATTTGTTACAAATCAATCTTTTGCTACAAAGATTGTTAATGATTTTAACAATTCTTATTCTTCATTCATCAATCAAATTGGAAAGATTGTTTCTTTGAATGATGCTGAGAATAACTATCCTAGTATGCTAGTAGAATTACTAAGCAAAGCTATAAATCCATATAAGATAAAGAGAAAAAATTTCGAATATTATCAAAACAAACATGATTCTACGTTATCTCAATCTCAATCCTTACCATCAACTGAAAAATATTTAACTTCTTCCTATTTAAAGAATGAAGAACTGAACATATTCGAAATAAGAACTAGTTATTTAGATGCTGCTCTTAATTTATTAAGTGCGATTTTCGTACTTAAATTAAGTTTGGATCAATTCTTAGTTCATTTAATAGGTATGATTAATACCAAAAATGTATTCACTATCATAGAATCTGGGAAACAAATAAATCTTTCTCCAAGCATCAATAAATCTTTCAAAGAATATCATTCTTGGATGAAACATTCACTATTAGTGGCTAAATCTGTTAATGATGCAATGGTTAAAGCCCAATCACAAATCTATAAAGAAACGTTGAAAAGACTCTCTCCAGTTCAAGACATTTCTCACTATTCCCTAAGTAACATATCTTATGCATTATCTGCATCCGATTGTTTTGTTCATACTCATCCAATGAAAGCTGGGTGGTTATATATGAAAACATTTGTTGGTTCAGATAATAGAGAAATTTGGGTTAGAAGATGGTGTTTTATCGATGATCTTATTTTTGGTATTTTCTTATTATCTCCTAACAAACAATATGTTGAAGAGACTGATAAGTTCGGTATTGGATTAATTAATATTAAATATTTACCTGATTATTCAAAAAGATTTTGTTTCCAAATGGATATTTCTCAAGCTGGTGATAGTAAAAATGAAAAGGATACTATTCAATTAACATTACAAGCTGAAAATATTAATGATTTAAAGGAATGGTTACAAATTATACAAAAATCAAGACAAAAATACGCTTCATTAACTGAAGATAAACGTGATAAACCAAAATATGATTACGCTTTAAAGAGATATTCACCTAGATTCTATGAATTTGCATCAACAACTACAACTTCTTCAGATCAATTACTAGTAACTTACAGCAAGAAAAATTCCTCTTCCCTATTAGAACAATTGAAATCAATCATAAAAGAGAAACAAATTAATCCTATCATAGAACAAGCAAATCATAATTTCAAGATGCTATCAACACCAATGGCTACTCAATTATCACCATTGGCTCTATTGTCAAGTGCTTTCATTAGAAAAAATATTTACTATGATGCTATTCAAGCCAATATATGGGGGTTGAATATTTGGACTCAAAATGGTGCTATATCAATACCTGAAAATGATGAAGAACAGAAACAATGTGCTATCTCTAGGCCTATTGATAAATATCCTAAAAATTATCCTGATGAATTGAAAATTGATAATATCCAATTTAAAACTATATTCGAGTCAATTAATTTCAATACTGATCCTAAATTTTTAAATACTGTTAATGATTTATTATTGTTCAAGTTTAGTTCCGTATGGATCGCTAACAAATCCCAAAGATTTACTACCTTCACATTTGTTACTTCAAAATATATGTGGAGATACATGGACATTGGTGGATTTTGTCATCTTTCAAGAACCTCTCTTAGTCACTTTATTTCTGCAGAGATTGATCACAAGAAGCCTGATCTCTTACATTTTTATACTAAGAACAATATCAAACTTTCTGTTTACGTTTATTTCGCCGACTATAAAGCAGTAGCTGCTAAGGTGCAATACCTAATAGAATTGAATGCAACCTCTAACAATCAGAAAACAGTAGAAGATATTATTGAAAAATTCATTAAGATCGATCAACTATATAAAGAAAATACTGAGAGAGAAGAGTTAATAAATGATCCTGGGACAAATAAGCTAATCAAAGCTGAATATGCTTTGGGTAAAACTTTCTGGAATATGCCAAAGACAGCTGAAGAATTAATTGAAGGTGTTAAAAGTATTCAAAAAAATTCTTCAAAGACTTATTATCAACAATTTGAAATCCCTAGTAAAGGTTTAGTTCACATATTATTTGGTGATCATTCTCGTCTATTCCCTGATAGTTTATTCTTAGCTTCTAAAGGTAACAATTACAATACTAATGGTTCATGGAAAGAAGAAGTGAATAAAAAGAATGTTTTACAATTGGCTAGACAAATACAATTTAAATTGAACAGAGACTACAATTTTTTATATGAAAAAGATGTAACACTTACCACAACTCAGAGAATAGTAAGAATGGTAGAGAATAAATACTATGAGATTGATCAAGATCCCTTGATTATCAAGGTACCATTCTGTCATGACATTTCTGTCTCTTTGAAATATGTGATCACTGAACCGTATGATCCAGAAAATGCAGTTGATAGTAAACTTCATTTATCAACAAATGGTTCTGTATTTACTGTTCATTATACAATAAAGGTATTAACTCCAAAGTATGAAACAATATTTGATAGACTGCTCAAGAGATCCGTGTTGTCAATTTGTGATATGGAATTTGTTAGTATTAGAAGTGGTATTTATAATTATCTTGAAAAAATCGGTAAGCATGGTGCTGTAATTAAGGCGATTAAACTTTGTGGTTTGTTAGGTGTTTCTCTCGATGATAATACAGTTAAAAATATGGAATCTTTAAATGAAAATGAAAGTGAAACGTTTAGTATTCCAGAATCAACAGATGTTGACACCCAAACCGAAACCTCCATATTAAGAGAAAAAGCTACATCTATTCAGTCAGATAGTAGTCCAGGAAGAAGAAGAACCAAATCGCTTGAAACAAAGGCGAATTTGAATAATGTTGTCGGTACGACAAATTACATCAAATACTCATATGTTGTAATATTCAAGATATTTTTGAAGTTGCTTCTGTATAAATCGACCAACGTAATATTACTATTGTTCCGTGTCGTTTTCTCTTTCTCATCCCTATTGCTAAAAAGTATAACCGAAATTAATAAGACTTTATTATTGGGATTAGTTGTTTCTATTATCTTCAATCTGTTTATGTCTGGAAGGTCTACTGTATCATATTGGTCTGTAAGAAAAGCTGATAATTTATTTAAAGATTTTGTGAATGGGAAGAATAATGTCATGGAGAGAGAAATTTATGTCAAGGATCTTGATTTGCTAACAGAATATTTATCTAAACCCGAAGAGAATGTTGCATTTCAAAAATATAATACTGATAAGACAGGATTAAAGGGCAATCAATACAGAAAGACAAGGAAAGAGTTTGCTCTAAGAAGAAATGAGTTACTTGTGGAGCTTAGAATACTTCAAAATATGGAGAAGGAGTTAGTCCAAGGTGATTATCGTAAATTTTTAGTCAATGAAATTGAAAATTGTCATAAAGTTAGCGTTGAGTATCCAAAGATATGGACAGATGATAAACAATTACAAAAATACTGTAAAGTATGTAATACTGAATTAGAGAATATTGGTCCAGAATTACTTTAATTATGGTAGACTTGACGTGTATGTAATATATCTTTTACATAAATTCTAAACATGAAATATGAAGCCAATTTTTAACGTCATCTTTCTCTTTATGAAATTTTACAATAACATTATCTTTAAAATATGTATTCTTCCAATATTGCATTTCGCGATTAGTATAAGATTGGTGAATGGTTGATAAGTCATTTAACCATTTGAAACTCCAAACTTTATCTTTCGAATCGTCTATACTATCACTATCACTGAGGGACTCTTCCTTAATTAGATCTTCAATTGAATTTCTTGTAAATTCATAAACGTCTTTAAAACCTTTGGATTGAAGTGATTGTATAAGTTCAGTCAAAAGGGCAATTGCATTAGATATATATATGTGGTTTGTATCATTTGATCTTTGTCGTATCTTATTCATATTTCCTAATGTTGTTAATACATTTGAATCTTGATTTTTGATTATGAGGAATTTTAATAATGTTAATGCTTCAATAACAGTAAATCTACGAATACTATTAGATTTTGGTTTTCTCTGTTTAGGTTTTGGTGTAGATACATGGGGAGAATCTTTAAAATCATCTATCCATTTATCCTGGTCTTGTATTTCGTCATCTTCATTTTGAACTTCAATATAGTTACCATCTTTATCAAAGACACCAGTCTTCATATCAACATCAATACTAAAGGCTTCAATTCTAATATTATCAGTTATATCATTTTCTGGAGACACTATATCATCACCTTGATCTAAGTTTTCTTTACGAAATTGTTCAACATCCAAAAGTTGCAGACCTTTCTTCTTATGATTTTGTTGATCAGTTTCATTTTCATCGTTATCATCAGATATATTAGTCTTTGCAGTTGTAATATCATCAGAATTCAAATCTGAATCATCATCATCATCATCGTCATCAGTATCTGGTTCTTCTAATAATTTGTTTCTATTGGAATATCTAGATTTCTTGTTCTGAAACCCTTCAACTTCAATATCTCTATCATCATCACTACCTTCTTCCTCCTGTTTTCTCTTCAATCGAAGGGGATTACTGCTATCATAAGTATATTTCTCCATAAAAAGATTAAAAATCAATTGAATACTAACTCACAGATATATCTCAACTCATCACCGTCGAGAAATCTACAGGGTTCAATCGAATGATTATTTATTTTTCATTGAAAAATTATCAATTCTTCAATTATTCAATACAAAACAACCAAGAACAAGAGTGACATATATTGGTATCTATACAACCACGATGGCAGCAATTCAAGATGCAAACTACTACAATCCGTGCTGCAATTATTATGCCAAGTAATTAATATAAGATGCCAAGAAACCGGTACCGTATTTCTCTGCTTCTAATCATCAAGAGAGGAAGCAGACACGAACAACAAATCGTCACCTAAGGGAAACAGATTGTATACTGAATGGATTATCCTACTGCAACGTAATGCAATCCACACTTCTACAACGTTCATTTGTTGCTTCTTATCTATTCTCATTAGTTGCATAATGTACTATTGACAGAGAGTCGGCCGAACTTAAGAGCCGACTTCGGCCGACTTTGCATTTTACATAAGCATAATATTAATTAACTATAGAGACACAGTATTTTGACTAGAAAGGGATTATCCACTTGTGTTCTCAAAAATTGGCATATATAAAGGTGTGGTTTATGCATCAATTATCGATATAATTTTTGGTTGGCGTATATTTCAGAATTAAGAGAAATTATCAAAGAAATAGCTCATTTATACTCACAATCTTTGTAGAAAAATGTCTTTAGTCAAACAAGTCAAATTTGGTAATACCGGTATTAAAATCTCCCCAATTATTGTAGGATGTATGTCCTATGGTGACAAGAGATGGTTACCATGGGTTGAAGATGACAAGGAGAAAATATTCGAAATTTTGAAATACTGTTACGATAAAGGTTTAAGAACTTTTGATACTGCTAACGTTTATTCAAACGGTGTCAGTGAAGAATTGCTAGGTGAATTCTTACGTAAATATAATATCAAGAGAGAAACTGTGGTTATCTTAAGTAAATTATTCTTCCCTGTTGATGAAACTTTTAGCGGTAAGATAGGTGATCCATTAAGTGAAAATATCCAATTGGACTTAATCAATCAAAGTGGTCTTTCGAGAAAGAATATTTTAGCCTCTGCAGAAGCTTCAGTTAAGAGACTAGGTACTTACATGGATGTGTTACAAATTCATAGATTTGATAAAGACACTCCTATAAAGGAAACCATGAGAGCATTAAATGATGTTGTAGAGAAAGGTTTAGCAAGATATATTGGTGCTTCATCTATGTTATCATCTCAATTTGTCGAGATGCAAATGACAGCTGAAAAATATAATTGGCAAACATTTGTTAATTTACAAAGTCCATATAGTCTTGTCTACAGAGAAGATGAAAGAGATTTATTCCATTATATTAGAAAACATAATATCGCCTTAACTCCATATTCTCCAAATCAAAAGGGTCTTTTAACTAGACCTGCCGGTGGTAAATCTAATAGATCTACTACTGATTTTATTTTCAATGCTTGGAAATTAGGTTCAAAGGAGAATGATATTGAAATTATTAACCGTGTTGAAGAAATGTCAAAGAAGAAAAATGTCCCAATGGCTGTAATTGCTACCGCTTGGGTTGTCCAGAAAGGCTGTTCTCCAATTGTTGGTATGAGTTCAACATCTAGAGTTGATGATGCTATTACTGCTCTAAGTGTCACTTTCACTGAAGAAGAAATGAAGTTCTTAGAGGAAGCTTATATTCCAAGAAACATCCAATTCTAATCGAAAAAAGAGAGATTGTCTATTTAGTTTTATTTATACAATCAAAGGATATATAATAATAGTATTATTTTCTTTTACATACTTTTCAACTTGAATTATGATGGAATGAACCATATGAATACATAATAATACCGTCTCGATCTCTAACTTCAACCGGTACATCAACACGAAGTACGGGCCTTAATAATAACTCCCAATCATATCTAGATCGTGGTGTACAAAATTCCCAATTTCTTAACATTTGAATCTTGACAGATTTGAATTTCGATAATGATTTTAGAAATGAAAATAAATTTAAATTAGGTATATCCTTATAATTTTTATAATCTTTGAAATTATTTAGCATATCACTTGTTGTATTCTTCAAGTATTCTTCAATATTCAAATCCCTATATCGGGGTTGTTTCCGCACAAGTTGTAATGCAGCTTTATAACATGCTAAAATGGAATCATTCCAAGGATAAGTATGTGACTCATTCTCACTCTGAGAAGTTCTATACCCAATCAATGTCTCTTGATCATTGAATTCACTAGATTTCATTATATTTTCCCAGTATACGGTTGGTGACAATGGGTACACATTCGTGAAGGGAATATTAATTATATTTATGTTAATGTTTTTATGTGGTAACCTATCCCAAAGTATCTTATAACGATGGTAAAAATAATGAAACGGAGGTATTCTAATGGTAGCAAAATATTCTACTTGTTGGTTCGTTATCATTGCAGGTTTCTTGATTTTATTGGTAGTGGTATCATTAGTTGTTCTAGAGATATAATTTAAATTTGAAGACACTACCACAGAGGAAGTTGGTGGTGGGATCTGTAATAATTGCTCCGATGGATTATCCAATAGAGTCTCTGATACTGAAATATTATCTGTATCGTCAAGATATGATTCATCATAATCATCATTATTATAGTAGTAATCATCATCAACAATTCTTTCATTGACAAAACAATGACTATTACAATCGATGGTCAAATCAGTTAGTTGAGAAAATCCACTACATAGCAGTAAATCATATTTACTTCTTATCTTTAAAAGAGTAAAATTTTTAATATGCTTAAAAAAATCATGAAATAAGCTTAATATACCATTTCCAGGGACCACTTGACAATTTTCAATGGTTAAACTATTATAAGTTGAGTGTGCTGAATAAAAATCAGAAGATTTCTTCGCTAAATACATTGGATAGAATTCAATAGGGGACTCAAGAGAAGCCTTATCAATTATAACATTCTTTAATATCAATTCATTCACAATACCAAAACAACATAAAATATTCGTTCTCAAGGGTACTTGGAGATTACCTCTCTTATCTAATCTAGCACAAATTTCTAAAGTTTTTATTCTTAACAAAGAGTATAATTTTTCTTCATATTTAGAAACAAAAGAACCAGCGATTTGAAAATTTCTTAAATCATCATTAGTTATTGACTGTTGGCCAATTATAATTTTTTCAAAAAAGTCTCTTGAACCATCATTGAATACCGAGTACCAAAGAGGGATCTTAAAATTTGGTTCAACATCATTCAATTTAATATATGATAAATTAGGTAAATAATCAATTATATCCAGCATTAATTCAATATAGGTGTAATGAATATATTTTGATTCATATTTATCCAATTTACTAAAGCAGTCCTCCAGGGATTTATTTGGGAAATTATTAAATGAAGTGGTTGTTTCACTTGCTTTCTTAGACGAGGATCTGGTATTTGGTTTTGTGAATGAAGTTGAAGTCGGATTATAATTATATGAACCACCAATTATGGAATTAGAAGTATTACCATTATTTTTCTTTGTATTGTAAAAATTGCTATATTTTAGTAAAGAATCTTGACATTGAGGATTATTAAAAGTTATCTTATTGACTAAAAACCGTATATTCTTTGAATCTACAACAGCAGCTTCTTTGTCATGTTTATATTTATTAGTCAATACATTAGCAGTATGGAACTCGGCATGAATCATAGCGTTGAACCTCAACAGAGACAATTTTGAATCCAGTGTTACATTATTAAATAGATAATTATTGGTAATTATATTGTATAAATCTGAGTTTACTTTGGATAATGTGGAAAGGTCCTTAGTATCGAGCTCCTCTATAATAATATTTAGTACTTTTGATGGGAAATTCAAATACCCGAGTCTTTTAGTGTATAGATGATGATTTAATTGTGTATTTCTGATAGGGTGGTTTGAGCTGTTTACTGAGTCATCCGTACCAATTGAAGATCTATCATCATTACTATGGATTGAAGAGTATTTAGATCTACCCAACAGTTGTAATCCCTTCATAATATGGATTCATTAGTTGGGAAAGTGCTTTTGTGTTTGTAATAGTGCTATTCTGGTTGCTTAAAATACTGTTAGTCATTTATATCTTCATATACTAGTTTAAAAAAAAACTGTGGAAAATGAAATTTCGCACATAGTAACAATTTTTTTTCAAGAACTCATTACTTATGAGTAATAAACCAGTAAAATCAATGGTAAGATGTAAATTACTTAGCATCAATGCTTCTTATTGTTGGTGTCTTGTTTGGTAAATGGAGGTAATGCATGCACGGTTTCATTATCCAGTTTCCCTTGCAAATGCTCAGGAGCATCTTTGGCATAGTGCCCAATAACATTTTTTAATGAATCAGGTATGTCTTCAAAGACCAAATCCTGAGTATCTGAGGAGACAGATTCACCTTTAGCCTTCAGGATATCTTCGATAGTGACACGATTATCATCGAAAATCTTCAAATGATCAGCAATCAGATGCCTGTTTGAACATCCAGGGCATTGAATAAGTACTGTACCACTTGTGTAAGCCTGTTTCGACATGGTATGGGAAGATCTCGTATTACATTTCTTGCAAGTAAATGCAATCATCATTTGAGGTTGATCAATCTTGAAAGAACCAATATGCTGCTTCTTCCCCTCTTGATCCTGCAGTTTCCCAGCCTCTTCCTTGCACAGAAAGTTTCCATAGTTGCTAAAGAAACGAACCCCCAAGGTTCTTCCAACGTTGTTCATCTGAGCCAACCGCCCAGCTCTCCCAACGCCAAACCGCAACGAAGAACCGGCTCCAGCTCCTATAAACTTCACATATCGCATGCTCAACCTTGTACCGCTTCTAATCATCATTGATCCGCCTGTATTTCCTTGTTTCTTACTCTATTCTGTTCTTTAAAAGTGGTTGGTTTTGCCACTTGCAGTGTCTTCAAATCCGTCAAATTAATTTGCCCTTTCAGGAAATTTGAAAACTTCACGTAAATTAAAAAAAAATATTGAATTTTATTTTAAAATTGAAAAGCTCTTGAGTAAAGGAATCATTAAAATTGTGCTGAAAGTTTAGTTGAACCGAGTGGAAGCAAGTATATTTGCTGCTGTTGCTATTTATTATTGATATGACTGTTAAGGAGTTTGGGATGTCCCCAGAAAAGGAGAAGGAATTGGCTTCAAAGATTCTAGAGAGAGCTCAAATGGCTCAAATGACGCGTCAGTTGAAATTGGGTTTAAGTAAAGTTCCCAGCTCGAAACAATCGAACCAGAGTGATTTTAATGCTGAGAGAGACTTAAAAGGTGGGTCAAATGATTCTGGGAAGAAACGCATGGGTGAAGATTTAGAGACAAAGTCTCCTCTAAAGGAAACGTCACCTTTAAAGAAGCAGACTGTTCGTAGTAATTCTCATGGTTCTGTCTCTTCTGGGCAAAATGATGGTAAAGCTGAGTCTCCAGCAAAGAATATAGCTGTAAGATCAACTTTGCTGAATGCCACGTCAGAGAGTCATACTAATAAGGGGTCACCAAAAAAATCTAATGATGATCCACCAACTTTGAAGGTTCCTTCTACTCCTGGTAGATCCCATATTAATACACATGGGTCCCATAATGATAAGATATTTATGACACCCAAGAGAAGACTTTCTGTAACGAACGCAAGGAGAATGAGTGCTGTTTATAACGATACAATTGCATCTGCTAATACCAACAATCAAACTGCTGATGCAGGTGTAGATCTTTTGATGTACCTTGCTACAAGTCCCTATACAGCACCTAGATCTCCTCAAAATAATCATATAGTTAAGAAACCAATCAAAGTGCCTTCCACCCCATCCTCGTCTTATATAAATCATCAATTAAATCAGGATGAACCAATGAGATTTTCTCATATGAAACCTTCGATATCATCACCACAATCTACTTTTAAAGTTCCTCATATAGTCTCATCAGGTACTAATCAACCCTCATCTATACCTTTTAGCGATGTGTTAATGGAATCTCCATCGTTATATATGGGATCAAATAATTTGTTAAGTGCAGTTTTATCACCACAAAAGAGGAAAGAAAATAATTCTAAACTATCTGTAAACAACAATAATGTAAACCTTAATATACCGACAACTCCTTCAAGAGAATTACAAACTTCAAACACACTAAATCTTCTAAAGACCCCAAATTTCAATATGGGTGACTATATTCATAATTTATTTAGTCCATCTCCTAGGGTATCGACTTTAGGATTAAGACGCGCTAGTATGTCTAATCCAAATGGTATATCTGCTAATTTCGCAATGATGAATGCAACAAATTTAAATGATTCTAATACCACCAGAATACTAATGACTGAAAACGCTGCGATTACAACAAGAGAAAGTCCCGATAGGAATAATCAATCAGATATATAACAGATACATATAACGTTATAATGAGACAATTTGATAAAAAAAATAACACTACAACATTCTATACTTATACTTATTTTTTAATCATCTATCTAATAGTAATATTTCTCTTAACACTTGGACTTTATTTCTAATTTTAGTTTTGATATATTTTACAACGTAGGAGAGTTAGAATACTGTTATTTTATTTTACATATCGTATACTCACTTCTTAAAAGACTTCTTTGAGTGATGATGGTGATGCTTTTTATCCTTTGAATGCTTAGACTTGGTCTTTTCTCCTCCAACGGGCACTATTATATCATCTTCACCAGCATTACCTTCAACTTTTGGACCATTCTCATCGTTAAATACTTTCTTTCTCCATTCTCTTATTCTTCTTGATTTCATTACTTTTCTCTTATCTTTATTTCTTAGTTCTTTACCTCTATATGGTGCAAATTTCTTTAAACTGATAAATTCATTCAAATCATTATCATCTGCAGCAAATATTTCCCTAGTGGATAAGCCAAAACTCTCTGGAGATACTTCACGATAACGGAATTTAATATCTTCATCTTCATTCTTTCTATGAGATCTTCCCTTTCTTTCTTCTTCAACTTCATCTACAATGGCAACTTTATTTTGTTCTAAAGCATCATTGACTAACTTAGCTAACTTCTTCTTTTCTTTCTTCTTCTTGCCTTTTTCTTCTTTTTTGCTCTTCTTCTTAGGAGGTTCTTCCTCGTCTTCTTCTACTACTTCCTCATACCTTTCTTCTTCTTCTTCTTCTTCTTCATCATCGTCCTCATTGTCATACATACCATCGTTCACCAAATCATCATCCCATGTAGGCTTTTCAGTTGGATTATAAAACTCTTCATTGAAGAGTTCTGCTACGACTGTATCCCAATTATCTTCACTGTAGTCACTGTTGAGTAAAGTATTAGTGATTTTTTTCACCATCTTTTCATCAAGTTCAGCACCATATTCCTTTTGTAGCTGTTCCAACACATCAGTTAGCTTATTAGCTTTTTTTGCTTTCTTCTTCTTGATGTCTAATTCTTTTCCTAATTTATCCTTTTCCTTAATCTGTTTTTCATCTTCTCTCTTTCTTCTACGAGAATTAGTAGCAGATCTTCTTAATGTAGCTTGGTTACGAGCATATGATACAATTTCAGCTGAATTTGGATCTTCATAACGGAAGTTATAAGCATTTTCAAAAGTTTCAACAGCTTCTTCAAATTCATCGTCATCTTCTTGTCCTTCATCAGCGCCAGTAACGTCTAGGGATATTACTTTATCTCCTTTCTTTGGAATCCATGCTTGCTGATTAACAAATTCGTTTAAAAAGGCATCCTCGTTACCTTCAGCTGGTTCTGGTATATGATGTGTTTTTGAACTGGTAGTAGATTTTGTTTTCTTCTTTAGGAAATCATCTTCATCTTCATTATCAGTATCAGCCTTGTCATTATCATCACTTCCATTGAAAGCGTTCTTGATTTCAGACAATAATTGATCTCTTTCTTCTCTTTGTTGAGATACATATGATTGTTTACCATCAACGGTGCCATGTTCGTTTTCTTCATCGATAATGGTGTTACCTGAAAGAATATTCATTCTATGATAATCTTTCAAGTACATAGGTTTCTCTTTCTTTGTAGTACCAAGTTTTTCTACAGCTTTCTCTGGATCTTCAAAGAATTTAACGTTGGGGTTCAATAGTTTATCAGTTTCATTATTTCTAATGGCAGAAAGAACTTGATTAATACCACTCTCGATATCCTCAGTGATTAAATCACCATAATCATCCTCATCTTCAGAGTCGGAATCTTCTTCTCCTTCTTCAGATTCCGGGTCCTCAATAGGTACTGGTTTAGCCTTAGATTTCTCCACTTCTGTCTTCTCAATGGCATCTCCCTTCTCGGAGATGTTATCTTTAGGAGCAGCTTTTAAAGCAGCTTCTCTGGCTTTTTTGGCAGCAGACTTCTTTCTAGGCATTGTAGTGTATTTAGTGTACAATTATATTACCACCACGTACAGTTTTACCCAATACTTTATCAAGCATCTTATAATAATATTTCATTGCTCATCGCAAAAATTTTTCAATTTTTTTGAAATGGTGAAATTTTTCAATTTTCTCGAATCTTTTATAGTGTGAAGATGTCAAATAGTAGCAATAAATGCAAGTAATAGATGATATATGCTGTTTATGTGTGATGCTTAATGGTAGATTATCTTCTTCATACTTGCTATTGCATGGAATCTTTTTTTTGCACTGAAATATATGCAATTTTTGTAGCTATTTTGCTAGGGATGCTTCTCGTATCACCAAGCTAAGAAATGTTTTCAGAGGTAGGCAGAACTCTTGACTTGTTTTCAATTATATAGCGTATATACTGTTCTAGTAACCTATATTTTGCTTGGTATGTGGGTGCCATATTTCTAGTGTATAACTTCACATTAGCACTCTCGATTTGCGATGACTCAATTATTATTTTAAGAGAAAAGTAAAGTAATGAGAGCTGAACATTTCTATAAACTAGATATCACCATAGCATAGATAAACATGTCAGAGTCAAAGATAAAAGTTGCATTTCTAGGTCCCAAGGGTACTTATTCTCATCAAGCTGCTATTCAGCATTTTGGTGATTCGAAAGATATTGAGTATGTTGCTGCAGAAAGTATCCCCAAATGCTTTGAAGAGCTCGAAAATGATGAATCGATTACTTTCTCTGCTGTTCCATTAGAGAATTCAACCAATGGACAAGTTGTCTTTTCGTATGATCTTTTGAGAGATAGAATGATAAATGAGAATTCAAGCAGAAGTGATAATTTAGTGGTGCCCAAATTAGAAGTCATTGGAGAACAGTATGTGTCAATTGCTCACTGTTTAATTAGTCCCATCGATATAACACTGGATGATTTGAATAATTATTCCCTTGTGAAACTTTATTCCCATCCACAAGTATGGGGACAGGTAGCAACATATTTAAAAGAGCTAAGATTGCAGTTTCCAAAAGTCAAATTTCAAATAATAGATTCAAGTTCGACTAGTGAAGCAGTATTACAAATGTATAAAGGTCATTCTAATGAAGCTCAGTCTGTATTGAATCTTTCCATTGCTAGTGAAATTGCTGCTTCGCTAAATAGCGCTACAATATTACAACATTCAATAAATGATAAAAAGGGTAATACCACAAGATTCCTCATACTCAAGAGAAGAAACAACTCTCAATTAGTATCGAGATTTCCTACTAATACTGAAAAAGTTACTTTGTTGACATTCACCATTGAACAAGATAATCCTGGTTCATTAGTCGATGTCTTAACCGTTTTAAAAGAACATTCTCTGAACATGTCTTCAATTGCATCAAGACCATTTGATGATAAATCAAGCAAGAGAAAGTGGCAGTATATTTTCTATATAGAGTATGATTTTGATGTCAAGAAATCAGATTGGGAATCTTTTTATCAAGAAATTGGTTCAAAATGTAGGCAATGGTGTATCTGGGGTACATTTCCAAGAAATGAACGATATTACACTTAAAAAATTCATTAAGCCATGTATCACCTTTATAATCTAACTATATAAAATTATAATTCTCTAAGAATTCTTTAATTATATCCCAATATCCATCCTGTAGAATGGTATCGTTATGATGCCCTAATGGAAATTCAAATATCCGTTTTATTGTAGCAGGACATAGTTCAAATAGTTTCTTCATATGGGAAGGTGGTACAATCTCATCCTTAGATCCACTTAAGAATAAAAATGGTGCTTCTATATCGCAATTTGATATGGCAGCCTCTGAATTCCATATCTCATGACACATAAATGCAAATCTTGACAGAATTGGGAACATGTATGGTATTACTTTACGAATACTTAGAAATGTATTCTCCAATATAACTGCATCAACTAATTGTGGAAACTTTGAAGCAATATGAATAGCATTTGCACCACCAAGTGATCTTCCATACAGAACTAATTTCCTCTTTTTATGGAATTCACTTGTGGCTAAGTACGATATGGCAGAATCAGCATCGATCTTAAGGCCAGATTCGCTTGGGGAACCCTCTGACTTACCATACCCTCTATAAGAATATATAAAGACGCTAACGCCAAAATGTCTGTAGAATATCTCAATGATTGGAATAAAATACCCAATATTACCAGCATTGGGACATAAAATCACAATTGTCGTAGAAGACTTCTCATTCTGCAAATCAAAGGCGTCTAATTTGAGACCATCTCTCGTTGTTAAAGTTACTCTTTTGTATGGCAACTTCCTTATATCTGGAGTTTCAACTAGATTTCTGGCACCTTGAGCCCACGATGGGTAAACAAGCTTATTCTGATAGATATAAAGAGCACTTAGAGATAATGATGATATTATAGCCAATCCACCAAATACAATTCTAATATACTTCAGTACCATGATATACCAGCTCTTGTTATCGTCATTTCTTTTACCATTCTTAACAGTTTTCTTTTAATTCACCTTATACTCTTATTTTTATGCGCCAAAATGGAATATTTTCTCATCTTATTATGATGGCATTTAAGAGTAATATTGAACAATTAACAAGATAATAAATATAGGTTATACATGAACAGGCATGTATTAAATTACGCCTATAACGGTGGAATGGTTTACTTATATGAAGCTCGTAATTTTCATTATAAAATTTTATTGTATTGTGAAAATATATACAAGTAATAGCACTAATCATCACATCTCATGAATAATAAAGTATTTTCAACAAGTTTTCAGATTAAAATACTCTTACCTCTTCATGTACTTTCTTAAATCTAAATAAAGTCTTCAATAACACCTTGAAAGTAAAATCCTATGACAATAATAAAGTACATTAGAATTAACATAGATCCTTTGAAATAATTTGATTTCCCTTCAGCATACAAATAAGTGAACATAAATATACTAGCAATTGATCCAATTAAATCCCATTTTGGGAAAACTAATGGGAACATTTGCGTTTTTATATTGATAGTTTCTGGTACCAGGTTCCATGTATAGATAATTGAAAAGACTACTAGTGCTGGGATTTGTAATAAGCAAACCTGTAAAGCATATGCACTTCCAATTTCCATCGAAAGCGCTACATTGCCGTAAATAGCAAATGAAATAGCATTTAAGAATTCAGTAGTGTTTGGAACTAAAGCAAAAATAGTTAACCCTAAGAATTTTGGATCTAGAGATGGGAAATCTTCTAATACGGAATCCACACATGCAACTAATATCTCTGCAATTATTGCATATAGCAAAGTAGCAATTAGCAAAATGGAGGTAGACTTAGATCTTGACCAATTTGGTGCATCATGTCCACCTTTGTTTGCATTTGTAGGTGCTGTTGCAGATCTGGGTTCATGAATAGAACGAATTTCTTCATTACCTAATTCTTTAGTTTGATCTGATATCGGTAGTTGCCATATTAGTTTGGCATGAGTCCTTAAAGTAAACCAAAGACCAATCACATAAGCCAGAAATAATACAAAGGCACAAGCTAATGACATGGGCTGTATAACATGAGTGTATATTTTGTTATATTTTAATGGAGGATGAGCAAAATAGCATTGAGATGGAGAAGCTAATGGTTTGATTATTGTTGCCATCGATATAAAGTCTTCAGATCCATCTTTGCATTTCACTATATAACCTCCATATATTTCATAAAGAATAGTAGGGACAAACATCACGATCATTGAAAAAATGAGTAGTGCTGAAGAGACACCAGCACTAGCAGGATTATATCTTTGTGTCTTTCTATTCAAAGCACCACCACACATTGATAACCCAGGTAATAATAGTACGGCACCTAAGATAGAGCCGATCATGGAACCTTCTACAAGGGGACCTTTTCCTTGTTTTAAAGCTACACAATATAAAAATACTTCTACTACTGTTGAGAAAAATGCGTTTATAACAGCACCTAAGCCCATTGAAGTTTGAGCTGATATAGAGGCAACGGCTTGACCAATATAAAAAGCTAATGGAATGATCGAGGCAAGACAAAGGATGAAAATAGAGGATTCGTTAGTAAACCAAATGTTTAAATTCATATATTTTTTGAATATATAAAAATCAGCAATTGTGAAAAACACTAATGAGATTAAATTTACCACTATGACGTTAGTACCATCAACGGTAAATTTATAATAATGCCAACCTGCACAACGGAAAGTACATAGTAAAATATTTTTTTCATTGTCAGTGGCTTCAGAAGTGACTATATTTGAATGTGTTGTAGAGCAAGTATGAACTTTTATTGGTTGGTTAGTAGAATTTTTTATACTTTTAAATCCTAGTGCTAAGGGATGTTTCCTACAATGATACATTAAATTCCAAAGGATATTGGACATGGGAATAGTGAAAACGATTAACCATGTCAATAAAGAAATTAAGAGAACAATTGGTTCTATGATGATATGAAATATTAAGTAAAAGAAAAATCTACCTAGTGTCCATTCACCTCTACCAAAGTATCTTCTTTGTTGTGCGTTGTTATTGGAATCACTTGAAGGGGAAGTTTGGTTATCAGTAGAGTTACTATTTTGTTGATTTTGAATATGATGTTGGATAGAACCATAAGAAGGATGGTTTGAGTTTATAGTTTTATTACAATTATTTGTTTGTAATGCTTGAGATTCATGGAAAAATAATTTATTGCTATAGGATGTGACCCATTTATAAAATTGTTGTACACTGATACCTTCATCTCTATCTTCAAGGATATAATGCTCATCATGTATCAAGTATACAACTTTACCAAATGGATACAATAAATAGAATGCCAATTTCACAAATATTGTAGAATATTCCTTTGATGATTGAGTGAAGACCCCCAATATGTAGACTAACAATGCAGCAATTGTAAACAGTATAAAAAATAGGAGGCCTAGAGTAATTGACCAAATAAAATTAGTTAAATGCACAGCCCAATTAATTTCTTTTAGATTAGTTTCATGAATGTCTTCATCAGCAGCTTTTTGGACAGATCTTTGTTTCTTGTATAAAGCTGGTTTCCAAATTCTAATACCGAAAGGATGAGTTTCATTAATTGCTTCTTGTCTCTCTCTTAACGTGAATGATTCTAATGAAGAAGTGGTTGAAATTCTATCATCTTCCAAATCTTGATCTATAAGATTCATATGACTGTTATTGTTATTGTTTAAAGAAGGAGGTAGTTCCTGAATAATTATATCATTACCATGAGGAGGATCATGAACTAAAAACTTATCACCTGCATTTTTTGTATTAGAGTTCACACTTTTCTTATCAAAGATAAACCCATTAGAATTCGAAGAATTAGGTAAAAGTGGGGTATGAGGGTTGTTGCTTCTACGGCTAGCACTTCTGCCAATACCGTTTAATTTTTGGCTGGTATTCACATTAGCATTGCTATTATTATTATTAATGCTTGAAGGTTTAGCAGCGTATAAAGGAATTGAAGCAGCAGAGGAAGAATTTCTTAAATCAGGAGCTGAAAAACAATTATTAGGATCTTGATATTCATGAGTAGGAGTTCTCAAATTAATTGAATTTTTAGATCTAGAGTACCTGTACCCATCCTGTAGACCTTCGAAATATTTAATATCATCCTGAACCTCGTTAGGATCATCATCTACACTGAATACTCTACGGCAGCGGTCCTGATTTTCATTATATTTGTTATTGGACATTCCAGAGATGTCAATGGTCGACAAACCTCTTCAATTGAAACAAAATATCCATTAGTTGTTATAAATAGATATAAATAAAACCCTTTATCTTTAATAATTTTTCAATTTTGCAAACGCCAAAAATGAAATTCGGGTAAATAATATTGATATTATATTATCTATTAAATTATTAGCTACTTATATATGAGTATGATCGTAGTTCATACTTGGTATTACGGTTTGCTTATATAACGATTCTACACTGTTGGTTTACCATTTTACTTGAAGAGTGAATTTTGTTTTGTAACATACGGGAAGGGTCTACAAGTTGCATTGACAAGTAGTGAGTGAGGTGACAGATAGTTCTTATCATGGTGGATATCTCATATAAATGTTTCTTGCCCAGCTAAGCTTTAATAGCTATTTATAAGTAAATTGTTTAGTATTTTAGGTACATCATTGTTTAAGAGATCTTCAATGATTTGTGTAAACGCATATCAGGAACATAGCAACTTGTGAGTATCTGACTCACAAATGTGTATTTTCACTAATTAGTTAAAAACGACAGTAGTATCTGACACCCAGCTGATGGACTGAAATAACCTAAATAGTTTATTTTCCTCATTTAACTATCTTTAAATTGCATATTTAAAAGACATGTTAAAGCATTGAGTTAGCAAATTGGAGAACTACACATGTACTGTTCACTAGATAACCTATCAGTCTTATTGTAGCAGCTAACACGGCCCAACGGTTATATTAAATTCCAGCAATTATCTCAGTCCTCACTATAATAATCAAATCCATCTCATCCTTGAACTTTTAGTGTGCCTCGTCTTAAATGTACATTTACAGTCCTAATTTTCTGTAACAAATGTTGTATTCGAATATAACAATCGCAGATTACATTAGGACTATATTTCATTGTAACTTGTTCAAGAGTCTCAGATATATTAATATACATCCACTAAAAATAATGCAGTACTAAACGTTCGACATAATGCCTTAGCTGACACATTATATGTCAAGTTTTTCAGCAGAGAAATCTCGCACAAGCAATATGTGTTACTACAAACAGCAATTCCTGTGACAGCAACAGCAAGAAGTAAAAAATAAAGAGACTACCGCTAAAGTTGTAGTACAACGACCATCATAGGGATAAGATTTTGTGAACTAAGAGCTGCTTCTTCATTTCTTTGCATTTTAGTAAAGCACTTGTATTGTACGGATAAATTACTAGAATACTATAGTCCGTACGTACTGTGTTTACTTTCTCTTAATGGCTGCATAAAAGGCATCGTTTATCTGGAGAATTTTCATTTCGACTATACACTCCTGTCTACTACGTAAATAAGTCAAACACCGACAACCATTATATTGGAAGCTTCTTAGATGGTGGCTTTGCAACATTTGAACAAAGTCCCCATTCCAGAAGAACCCAATCTTGACGTTTCTGCTCAATTAGTTGATATCCTTATGTCTGGAAACGTTTCCGATAATAATGGTATGCATAGTCTGTTGCGTAGAGCAGAAGATAGATCCTGGACTACAAGGGAATTGGTTGGTTTCGGTATGGCTTCTGTAGGTGGAGCTGGCTACATTATAGCATATATTACCAAAAAGTGATACAGTAAACGTGAAGCAAGATCTAAATGAGCGGGTATGTGTTATCAGATCCACCTCCCAATTCTGTTGCTTCTTTGTGGTGGTACTCTATTTGTTGGTAATGACCCACTGAAGGAGCGACAGGAGGATTGAATGTCAATGTCAAACGAAGCATTGAAGTTGTGCCTACTCTGAATAACCTTGGGCATTTGATCATCTATTAAAAATAAGGTATATAAAATAAGTTGAGTAGTCATATTATTGAATAGAGATTTTATATTCCTCACAACTCTTTCCCAAATGAATAAGCTGGCCTTCAATGTTTTTTCTGGATAGTTAACTTAGATACCCATTATATCAGATACCCTTCCTTTTTTCTTCCTTTCGAGAAAGTTCATATGTAATATTCTTCACTTTTCATATTATTTCTTGAAATTGTTAAACTGTTTTTGGGTTCTTATGGCATGGCTTATTTTATATGGTCATGCAATTGCATTGCAATGGAAATAGACAGAAAGATCAATATATAGTAGCCAAAACTTTTTAAACAAAATTGTTTAGTGGTTATTTGGAATTCTTTAGGTAAATAAATAATTTTCGCACCATTATAGTACCATCTATCAACCTAATTCTCTGGGAATGGATCGAATATACAATCTCTTTTTTTTGGCAATGTACTTAACTTTCTCAGTTTCACTCTTAGTCGTAACATACATTTTATGCTTACGGCAGCATGTTGTCTGTTTATATTAGCACTATTATTGTTAAGTCTTAAAACAGCAATGCTTAAAGAAGCACGACGTAGAACGGCCACAAGTAGCATTAGGAGTGACATTGGGGCTAAGTTATCAGTTTGATGGTATCTTGCCGCCATAGTCATGTATATTGGTAAAAGTGAAATCTGGAAGTATGCTTTTGCTGTTTTACTATCTCTTTAAAGTTTGGCCCTATTTTTATGACAAACAAGAGCTCTGGTGCTCTAGCCATCTAGTCCGAAATACTATCTATCATATCCTCAATAGTCAAACAAAGAAATTCAAATGAAACTTTTAAAATGTACTATGTATGAACATATTCATCAACACATCTTAGTAGGGCTAAAATTTTCAGGATTTTGCCTTATAAGATGTCAAAGAGTATTCAAATCTAATAAGGTAATAACGATTCCATATATGTTAATATTTCTTACTGATTTCTAATCGGGAAAGACTAAATTTTGCTTTCAGTTGTTAGGACATAATAGACAAGCTTTTAGACATTCTTTGTAAATTATACAAAATCTTGCTAGTTGTAAGTAAGTAGTTCAAACCTCTGATCTATTTAAAATTTTGTTAATTATGTGTCAAATAAATTGGAATAAAAATGACTTTGAGATGACACTTTTTTATGGATTTATTTTAAGAATGTCAGAGCAATCCAAACTTTCCAACCAAACTGTTCTATGATAATTCATACTTTGGAAAAATGGGATATCCATTGAATGCATCAAGTTTTAGTACTTAGCACGATTCTTTGACTGATCAACTCACCCTTTTATACTTTGGACTAATCTTCTCTAGTAATCTAAATATTTCAGTATTTTTGAATAAGTTATAGTGATAAATAGTTTTGAATATCCGGTACTAACTGAAACTTCTTTTCCAGATCAACAGTAATTGTGATAGAAATATGAAGTAAATATGCACACCTTGAAATGCTTGCCTAAATGTCTATAATAAAAGTATTTCGATCGGAATCAAACTAAGTATATTCATTGGACAATATTCAATAGTATTCACTGTAAATATTATACATCTACACTCTGACAATATTCAGATAATAATCCCGTATATTCCAAGCCAGGAATGGTATGTTCTATGTCTAAACAAAGAACAAATCAAAACTGTTAGGAGGGAAAATCGTATCATAGTTGATGCATGTTTTTGAAATCATTTATTATCATACACATTTATTTAAGTGCGGTCTTTAAATCCTAAAACAGGATAGCTTATTTGAAGTTGAGAAACTGCAGAACAGTAAGTCAGCTGAATATTATTTATCGATGGAACTGTCGATGTGAATGACTTCCACTTTAGCCGCTTGTGGTGTATTATTGACACAATTACAAAGTCGATATGTATGTTGGGAAGTCAGAAGTAGTTTCAAGCTTCATAAGGTATACTGAAGGATTTTTTGTTGTTCATTGAGGCATTAATTGAATATTGTATATTTTAATAGCTAAGGTTATTTTTTCCTCTTACTACGATGTCAATTACATAAAATATTAAAATGTGGAAAAGAGCATAAGTTATCCAAACCTCTGCATTTAGTATGATCTATATAGCATCATCAAATGCACCACAGTATTACGCGGTTGTATGTTAATTTACAAAAATGAATGAGAAGAGTAAAAGATCAAGGGAAGGACTCTTATGTATTTTCTTCACCACTTGAAACATTGAATCTTCTAAGTACCTCTATAAACACTTATAAATGTACTAGAATAAATAGAAATATATAAATCAAATATTTTTAAACCATTTTATTTATTTATATATATATATATACATATATACATAATTTCCCATTTTTTTGTTATACAATTTATAAGAATAAAGTTAATACGAAAGAAAAGATACCAATAATTGAAGCGACAGAAGGCATCATAATATTAGCATTGTTATTTACTGTGGATCTTATGTTAGTCTTAACGACACCAACAGCACCTTCAATAGAGCCTAGTCCAATAGAACCTGATGAAGGCACCGCAAGTTCACTGTATTGAGTAGTGAATCTTTGACAGAATGTGGTGGTTACAACAATGGTGTGACCGGCAGATGTAATAGTGACCCACATATTATCAGTCTTTGATCTAGCCGTGGTGTAGGTAACACTTTTTCCACTACTAACAGTTGTAATTGTGGCAATAGAGTCTAAAGAAAGAGTTGTCACTGGAGTAGCTGGTGGAGCTGTGAAATCAGTTGATGGATCTGGTCTTGTATTGTCACCATTATTAGTTGCGGCTTTACTTGAGCTACTTGAACTACTGCTGCTAGCACTTGTTGAGGAAGATAATGAGGAAGTGGTGGTGGCGGCTACAGCAGCTGTTGTAGTGGCAGTACCGGAACTAACTGGAATAACAGTAGTTCTTGTCAAAACTCTACCTTCTGGATCAGTAGAGGTATAAACGGAGGTAGTAATGGCAGCTGTGGCAGTAGCAGCTGTGGTAGATGTAACAGTAGCTGGATTGTAAATACTAGTTTGAGTAATGACGGCACCAGCGGCATCTGTAGTTGTGATCAATCTTGTAGTAAGAGCAGTAGCTGTAGCAGCGGTGGCTGTGTTAGCTGTAGCTGTAGCTGGATTATAGACAGTTGTTTGAGTAATAACAGCACCAGCGGCATCTGTAGTGGTAATCAATCTTGTAGTAAGAGCTGTAGCTGTGGCTGCTGTAGCTGTGGCAACGGTAGCAGTAGCTGGATTATAAACACTAGTTTGAGTAATAACGGCACCGGCAGCATTTGTAGTTGTGATCAGTCTTGTAGTAAGAGTATTGGCAGTAGCAGCTGTAGCAGTAGCAACGGTAGCGGTAGCTGGATTGTAAACTGTTGTTTGAGTAATAACGGCACCGGCAGCATTTGTAGTGGTAATAACTCTAGTGGTTAACGCGGTTGTAGTTGCTACAGTAACTAAAGTAGTTTGAGTGATAACTGCACCAGCAGCATCAGTAGTAGTATAACGACTAGTAACTACCTGAGCTATAGAAAACTTTACAAAGGATAACCAAATAAAAAAGCTGATTAACTTCATTATTAAATTATGCTAATCAATAGTGTTCAATAGATCTTCCCAAAAACAAATAAAATCAAAAGAAAGTGTATGTTTTAGCAACTATAGGAAAAGAGTATCTGAATAACGAAGGAAAGTATAGCGATATCACCTAGGTGTCTCAGCTGCTATGTCTTGATATTGAATAAGCTTGGTTGCTGTAAGTTCTTTGTTCATTCAAGCCTCAGTGAGTTTTTAATTTCTTTCTTTTTAAAAATTGAGCAAGGAGCGGAAAAAAAAATGACACGAAATTTTGAACGGAAATTTTTCTGTCACTATAAAACGTCACAAATTGAACAATTAATTGGGAATAAAGAGGTATATTGGCTGAGTCTGTATGGAATAGACAAGGGGATACTAAAGTAGAGTTGTGTTATTATATTGCTGGTGAAGTGTTTTAAAATTTTGAGTGGGTTTGAGGATAAAAAAAATGCGTTCATATATGGGGACTTAGAGCAGTTATGTATATGAACTGTTTTCTTGATATATTTCTGTAGTATTTTATTGAGAGAAGGAAATGGGAGTATTTAGAGTGATAATTCAGTTATTTATTTAAATATCCCACGGTTTTCTTTTTATGTAGATTCTGAAATAATGTTATTGTTTCTTAAATGTTACTTTACACAAGCAAAACATTAGAAGCTTTTAGTAATAAACAATGCTTAAAATACCCTATAGATAGAAAGGCTATATTTATCAATCTTATAATACAAAAATATATACGTGGACATTGTGAGTTAAAACCCATAAGCTAACAATAGTTTCCATTCAAAGTATACTGACTACTGGTGAAAGCAACCATTATTAAGCATTGCCTTTCACTTTACTCTTGTTTGAGAATAGAAGTATTCAATATGGGCATAGTGTACGTCAGTAAGCAATGAAAGCAAAGAATTGTAAGAGTAATATACAATAGAGATCTAGATTTCACGAATCCTAAACCATCCCTACGTATACCTCTTCTTTTACAATCGTACCTGTTACGTTTATAACAGCAGGTATTAAAGTATAAATCGAGTATAAAGAATGCCAAGCCTGTTGCAAAGCTTTTAACTTGAATACCACAATTGGTCATTGTAAATTCGTCAGTATCTATGCAATGCAGATTAACTTGCAATAGGTAATCAATTAGTTTACTTAGCTCAATTAGTAATAAAAACCAATAAGCAGCTCTAAAATAAGCCATTCTTGGAACATCCAGATAAGCATAAGCCCAAGTAGCTGATAAATACATTAAGTCTTTAGTTAAAGAATCCTTGGTATGATAATGGATTACCTTCAAAATTAAATAGCATGCTACCAATGAGAATAGAGGTAATACTCTAATATAAGACGTACGTTCTGATGACTCGATGGAATCCTTCGGTAATCTAGTAGTCATGGGAAAAGTGTCTATTTTATATTTGTCTCCCCTTCAGGTCTGTTATTGTAATTGTTGCTGTGTTATAGTAGAACAGTTGCTATATAGTATGAGTTCAATCTATTCCGTAGTAATACTTAACCCTGAGAATGCTGGATAGCTGGCTTACTAAGTAATATCAATCCCACGGTGATGTACATGCATGATTAGACATTAAATGGTACAGCTTGCAGCACAGTTCCACATTGCTGCAAAGTTATTCAGAATACGAACATTACCCTGCATATGTTAGTAATGGTATATATAATTATCATTCAGAAGATTTAAGTACTAGCTTTATGTGATACTTGATTGTAGAGATAGCTTTATAGGTTTGTGAGTAATCCAGTAATTATTTTCACTATTCCATGTACTATGTTCTTATGCGTTGCGTTATACGCATTGTAACTATCATAGCAAATCTTATACAACTGCCAATATGCATAAGCCATAGAAGAAGCACGTTACTACCGAAGCCAACAGTTTCCTAATACTAACTGGAATCTTGAGAATCTTAAGGATAACTGAGCTTTGCGTTCATAGTAGAGCTGCCAGTGGTTGTAATACGTTCCTTATCCAGAAGTGAGTGTTCGTGTTGAGTAATGTTCTTCCTTTAGATACACACAAGTGGGTCTTCTCCACAGGCAGTACATTGTTTTGCCTTTCGTACCTCAAATACAAAACGTAAGAAATACTTCCCACCTTGCTGTGTAGTAAATCTTCATTGCTTTCATAAGTTCATCAAGTGAAAGTTGTATCAGAAGAACAACTCTTTCTTGTCTGTAAATCTTAGTAAAAACTACAATACCGTCATCTTTGATTTGAAATCTCATATGTTCAAACGACTATCCACCTTTAATTCAATAGAAGTATTCATCAAATATATATAGTCATTAAATATATATATTTATATGAATATTATGACTTTCACTAACTGAACTTCAAATCACCAATATTCAATCAATCAATTTTCTTACATATTAATAAATATCATATAAATATATATATATGAATACAATGGAAGGACTTAAATTAAGATAGCAATTGATAGAAATAGTGTATTGTATTGTAGCATCATGCTTCTATAAATTTTGACTGTGCATAATACTTTACTACACTAAAACTATATCTGGTGTAAATAGATATTTTGACATACCGTAAGGCAATTACAATTTTGGGAAGACCCATTCGAATTGATTATATAGACACTATATATATAGAGAGCAATTACCTTGCCAATTCCCCATACTCTGACACATAAAGCTACTTTGTAGGTGAACTGTGTTAGAAGGAACTGCATAAGAAAGATTTAGTTATCTCTTCGTTTGCGTTTCCTTTACCTTAGACTAGTACTTGTTAATGATTCTACTCGATAAGGGATAACAAGCATTCAAAATAATAAATGTTTGTACCTTATTGGTATCTTCAAACAAGTAGTGAACCACCCAGTGACATTATTACTTTAAAATTTTTGTTAAAGAGGCAAAGTGTCCTTTTGTATAGTATTCCTGACCCTTCATTTGTCATACAAGCTTCTTATATTTACCCATTAAGAAGTACCAAGTACTTTCCAAACAGAGTTGATCTTTTAAGTATATATACTTACTGTAATAATTGAAAAAATAATTTGTCGAAAATCTATAATAGCATTTAAACATTACCAACTAGTTACAATTAGAACAAATCTATCAAACAAACGCCACAAACATATGTACCATGCAAGCTAGTAATGAGGATACTAGTTCTCATCCGGATCTATATGAGTTTCAACCTTCTTTTATAGGCACTGCTACGCAGAAGAAGACTACCAAATTCATATTAAGTAAATACACAATCTATTCCACTAATGAAAGAATGTATATTGTCGGTTCAAACATGAGGGAAACCATGTTTCGTGTATTAGAAATTGATTTGAAAGTTCCTAAGGAACAGTTGAGTGTATTAGAAGATAACGTATTCTTTACTAGAGATGAAATAATAAACATATTGGCTGGCCTTGAAGATGGTAATGAGAATGGATTACAAAAGATATTAACTGGTTATGGCTTGTTAGGATTTATCAGGTTTACTCAGAACTATTATCTAATTATGATCACCAAGTATAGTCAAGTCGCAGTGGTAGGAGGCCGTCCGATCTATCATATTGATAAGACTGAAATGGTTCCTATCTGTAATAATCATAAGAAACCAGACAAGGGTTCAATTGAAGCAAAACTGCTATCTACTTTTCACAGCTTAGATCTAACCAAGACTTTCTATTTTAGTTATACTTATGATATTACAAATACTTTACAAACAAATTTATTGAGAGAAAAATTGAGAGGTGTAGATAGAACAGATATCACTGTCCCAAATGGTATACCTGGTTACAACGAGATGTATGTTTGGAATTCCAATCTTCTGGAACCTTTATTCAATTGCTTAGATACTGTCTACGATTGGTTTCAATGCATTATTCATGGATTCATCGATCAAGTAAACGTATCAGTCCTAGGGAAGAGTATATACATTACAATGATTGCACGCCGCTCTCATCATTTTGCTGGGGCACGATTTTTAAAGAGGGGTGTTAATAATCAAGGTTACGTAGCTAATGAAGTGGAAACTGAACAAATTGTCTCTGATATGATTCTGACTCCGTTCCATAAACCTGGGAATGGGTACTTTGATAGTGACAGATACACTTCTTTTGTTCAACATAGAGGTTCCATCCCACTTTATTGGACTCAAGAAGCTTCTAACTTAACGGCCAAACCACCCATAGAGATAAATGTCATAGATCCTTATTTTGCACCAGCAGCTCTTCACTTCGATAAGTTATTTCAAAGATATGGAGGTGGTATCATTCAAGTACTAAATCTAATCAAGACGAGAGAGAAGAACCCAAGAGAGACTAAACTATTAAAAGAATTTGGTGAATGTCTTGAGTATCTCAATAAATTTCTACCACAAGAGAAAAAAATTGATTATGTGTCCTGGGACATGAGTAGGACATCAAAACAAGATGGTCAAGGTGTTATAGAATTTTTGGAAAAGTATGCTCTGAAGACTGTATCATTAACTGGAATATTCCATAATGGCTCCGATTTGAATAAAACATCCATACAAGAAGGTATTTGTAGAAGTAATTGTATCGATTGTCTTGATAGGACAAATGCTGCCCAATTTGTTATTGGTAAGAGAGCCTTTGGAGTGCAGTTAAAGAGCTTGGGCATTATAGATGATGATTTTTTAGAATACGATTCTGATATTGTTAATATTCTAACTGAATTGTTTCATGATCTAGGCGATACCATTGCATTGCAATATGGTGGATCACATCTAGTTAATACCATGGAAACATATAGAAAAATTAACCAATGGAGCTCACATTCTAGAGATATGATAGAAAGTATCAAACGTTTTTACAGTAATTCTTTTATTGATGCGCAGAGACAAGATGCTATTAATCTATTTTTAGGACACTATGTTTGGCGAGAAGGATATCCTTCATTATGGGAAATAAACTCTGATTTTTATTTACATAATGACTATTCTATTAGTGGACCCACGAAAAGTTATACTCATTGGTGGAATGAATACCATATTATGAGTTTAAAAGACACTTTAAAGAAGGAGATTATTGATAAAGATAATGATATTAATGAAAAGAATGTACGACAACATGTTAGGGAATATCCGGGAGCGTATGACAACTACTGGAACGAATATTATTTACCGAAGTCGGTAACATGGATGGATGATCTATTTGCATTTGGAATGAATTCTACTAGAAGGTATCAAGAAAGTAAAAAATATAATACAGAAAGTGTCTCTCCGTTTATATCTAGAAAACAAAGTTGGTTAAATAAAAAGTTGAAACTAATGTTGACAGATCCAATCACTACAGGTGTAGATAAGGATAAGCAAAACGTTGGGAAAGTTGTATCTTCAAGAGATGAGTTGCTAGTGTCGGCCAACACCTTAACTCGAGTTCTCAATGCAAAAGCAAACGATAATGAGAAATTTAATTTTACTCTAAATAATAATATTCCAATTTTTTTAGAAGACTGGAAAGTTGAACCATTAGATGACATGATCGACTCTAGCAATGACGAAATACTTAATGAAATGGATATTGAGTCTGAGAAAACCAGTGATTCTGAAGATATAAATACTTTTGTTTCCAAAAGAGACTATTTCAAACAGACAAAACCTGACGAAGTATTTTATCAACAAATTATAAAAGAGCATATGGAAGTCTCTAATGATTACTACGCAAAGCTAATGAATACAAGCAAACTACAAGTAGAGTCTGAAGATCTAGATATATATAAATCCTTTGTTGAACCAAGTACTGAGAATATGGTTTTTCTTTAACAAGTATAATCATATCTTCGGTCCCAAATAATAAAATTATACCTGCTGGTTCAGGACAATTTATTGAATAGTCAATAAATCTATATGACTAACATAAACACACAACAAATATATATATATATCGCACATTGCACGCCTTTATGAAATTATACTGATATTATTTGATATATAGCCATGAAAATTAGTACTATTAGAGATTTTTTCCGAAATAATTATTAGAAGATATATACTGAAAGCATAAAAGACAATAAGTATATGAAACTCAAAAGTATTAGGGTCGTGATATAGTATAAGATATGCAAGCACAATGGTCGATATCTAGTCTTTTTCCTAAGATATTAACCATTGTTATGTTTGGATGGTCTTCGTATGCAACTGTTGCCACCGTAACATGGATACCATCTTCCATTGTAACCATCTCAATTTTTGTAATGGTAGCTATATCGATTTTCACTTATTTCAAGATAATAATAATAGGTCCTGGAAGTCCACTTGACTTTCTTGAGCTGGCAGTTCATGATCTTAAGGATGCAGAGAGAGGTAATGAACTCCCGCCTGAATTTATGGCACAAAAGAGTTTGACGATAAAGAGTGATGGTAGATTTAGGGTATGTCGTACTTGTCTATGTTGGAAGCCTGATAGATGCCATCATTGCTCTGCATGTGATAGATGTGTACGTAAGATGGATCATCATTGCCCTTGGTTTGCTGAATGTATTGGTTTCCAGAATCAAAAATACTTCATACAATATTTATTATACACCACTTTTTATGCTGTCTTTGTATTGTTGTTAACATCAAGAGAACTCTATATTTGGTTCCATTCTAATAAATTTGAAGAAGAAATTGTCAATTTCACACTGCTTTCAGTATGGCTATTAGCTATTGTTGTGTCTATTTCAGATTCGATATTTACTGTTTTCTCAATCAATCAAGTACTGAAGAACCAAACAACGATTGAACTTTCTGGATCTAGAAGATACCGAAGAGAATATGAAATAATACATGGGACTTCAGTCAACTCAGACGTGAATATATTTGACCTGGGTTCCAAAAGAGAAAATTGGATAAATGTTATGGGACAAAGTTTTATAGAATGGTGTTTGCCAATTTCCATCAGAAAATCTAAAGATTCTATACTTTCTACTGATAACAAAGGTTTATATTTTGATGTCAATACTACTACTAACCTGGATTTAATGGAGAGTGCCAATCTACAAGGGAGATTGTTGGGTAGAGTGACAAGAAGACCGGTTACGTTACATAATAATAAGAGAAACAATGACTTAGTTGAAATGACAAATTAGTTTATATGTATCTAATTATATATATATATTACAGTATAGTACGGTAAAGAAATTAAGTATTATACATTATTATAAGAACGTTTGAATAGTGAAAGTGAATTTAGTAGTTGTACTTTCGATTTTTGAATTACCGAATGCTTAATAGTTTTTAAAATGAACCCAGAGGTAGAATATGTATTAATGTGAATTAGTAGGATTTTGAAGATAAATTTGGTTGTACATCTTTATTATAAGAAGAACATAATTAAACCGAATAAACCCCAGCTTAAAGTAGCTTGTAAATGACCAGCGGCGGCTTCATATAATTGAACGGATTGTGTAGACTGTTGTAATGCAGTAGTACTAGTAACAATCGATACTGCCATAGTGGACTTAGAACCAGGGTAGAATGAAATATATTCGGAGAGTTGTTGTGATACCATTGAAGTAGATGTAACATGACCTGAATTATTCTCGGTAGATTTATTATTAGAGTTTTGGGTTGCTTGAGATACAGCAGTTGGGGTAGCTGTGGTAGATTTTGCAGAACTATTTTCAACTGGAGAACCACTTATTAATGATGTGTAAATGACATTTTGTTCAGAAATTCTAGTACTGACTTCAATACCACCAGAAATTAGATCAGTTTGGACTGCAGTTGGTTTACCTGAAGTTTTTGATTGAGCAGTAGTGGAACATGGAATTGTAGTTGTTTTGGTAATACCATCAGAGACAGTGACAGATACTAGAGCAGAACCGCCTAAGAAGGAGATGTAAGTAGCTACTTCTTCTGGAACAGTAGAGGTGACCATATCATTGCTTACAGTAATTGAGGTGACTTCAGAGATTACATTTGTAGAAGTAGGTTTGTTGTGGCATTTAGTACAGGAGATAGTTTCAGTAGAGGTTCTCTTGTCAGTAACAATTTCTTTGATAGTAGAGCCTCCAATAATTGAGATATAGGTATTTACTTCTTCAGCGGCAGTCGAAGTGAATAAGTCAGCGCCAGTTTCAATAGAAGTTTCTTGGGAAATAGTTGCAGTAGCAGCATCGGAAGCAGTGTGATGACAGGAAGAGCAAGAAATAGTTTGAGTAACGGTGTTATTAACAGTTGCGGTACCTCTCATAGTAGATTCACCTAAGAAGGATAAGTAAGTGTTAATTTCCTCAGAAGCTGTGGAAGTATAAATATCGGCACCAGTTTGAACAGAAGTAATTAATGAAGTTTGATTAGCTGGAGTAGATTGACAAGTAGTACAGGTCAAAGTTTCCATAGATTCAGTAGTAGATGTAACATCCTCTTGGATAGAAGAACTTCCTAAGAATGAGATATAGGTATCAATGTGTTCGGAAGCGGTGGAAGTAAATAATTCAATGCTAGTTTCCATGGAGGTAATATTTGAAATGATGGTTGTGGCAGTAGTACTTGTTATGATGTTGGTAGTTGGAGTCATAGAGGATACAGATATCATGGAAGAGTTTTTAAAAGTAGAGGAAGCATCAGAAGTGATCACTGTTGATTCAATTGGTCCACTGGATGCTGTTGATCTACTGTTATCGTTAGCAGCTAAGGAGTTTGAATTTGTATTTGAAGATGAAGAGGTATTATTTTGATAGTTGCTGCTAATTGGAGTAGTTGTGGTAGCTTGAGCAGTAGAAGTTAGAATGCTACTAGAGATAACATCTGATTCTAAAGTTGATTCTAAGGATGATAGAGCAGATGTACTGTATTGGTTACCAGTAGAAGATGGAATGACAGAGATTGGTGTGGAAATAGTTTGGCTGGAGGAAGTTGAAGAGGCTAAAGCAGATTCTGTAAAAGAGCTGTTGGTTTCAATGGTAGAAATGACAGCCATGCTTGAAGATGAGATGGAGCTGACTGTTATTAGTGGAGACAGAGAACTTGAAACGATAATAGAGGAGGAAATTTCAGATAAAGTTGAAGTTTCAATGTTTGAAGTGGATGAAACAGAGTTGTTAGAATATAATGGAAAAGAGTTAGAGCTGGCTTGAGCAAAAGTAAAGGTTACTTTACATAAGTAAAGTAGAATAAATTGAGATATCGATAGCATATTTTGTTGTAATTATATGTATATGATTATGGTTGATAAGGCTTGATAATATGAGCTTGTTTTGATATAATATATATAATAAAAAAAGCATAAAGAAATAGATAATTCCATAAGATTATAATCTCAGATTATGTCCTCCTTATATACAATATTCGGTGTAGATATCCATACCAAGCATTAGTGAAAACTCCACAGATTTAGCAAATTAATACGATAGGAATCACTTTCAGCCAGCTGAACAAGCTTTGCCCAGTCAGCCAGCATTAACCAAGTGCAACCCCATGTCATAGAAGGCCCCTTGCATCCATCGAAGAAACCTAAATTCCAGATATCGATGTTAGGTTCTGGTTTGAACCTGATAAACGTCGATCCGATGACCAGCAGTTTCCTATTTAAGAAACAAAATTTTCCTGCTGGGCCAAAAAAAGTTCAGCAAACGCCAGCAAAAAAAACGTCACAAAATGCTTGAATCTTTAGAGAATTGAAGCTGGATATTGCGTTGCCATATGGCTAGTGAGTGCTGTGGTATTGAGTATGTGTATTTTTGTTAGTGAGCAGATCAAAAACTTAGCTGTTGTTTTGTTTATTCCTTGAATATCTGTAAAAATTGAAGCTAATTGATAAATTTCTTTATTTTGGTTCTGTTAGTATAACTGGTAATGGGAAGGATTTACCATTACCACATATACATGTGTTATTTCTTAATGGAGGCAAGAGGCGCTCAAGTACGTCGTATGGTTTGTTCTTGTAGTATGGAAATGTTCTAAAAGCGTAAAAACTGCTGATTATTCCATTGAAAGATAGAAAGAAATACTAGTTTAGGAATAAAGTTGCAGTAACCTATTAATAATTGATGTACCTTAGGTAATACATCTTATTTTGGGCAAAATTGCCTTTACTGTGTTATGATTTTGACCAAAAATATTAATGGGGAATTCGTATGCATCTTCTACATAACAAATATGCTACCCCTTTTCTAAATATCATAAATGCAACAGAACGATAGCTCATACTAAATCTTTCACGATAGATTGTGCCCATCTTCTTTCTTGGTAATAGAATAATTCAATAATTCAATTCTCGTATTGGCCTTAATGGATAAAAAATAAATATTCATTATTTTAACTGACATTATCAACAGTAGTAGAAGGACATATAAATCAAGAACTCACTATCCGTTCTCCATGATCATATAAAATGGTATTACCTATCATCATAGGAACTGGAATAACCATTGTTGCAGTTACGTTACAGTCTGGAATAAGAGCATGGAATATATATAGTAGACTAACTCCAGCTGCTATAGCTAGATTAAACAATATATATATTCCAGATACTTCCAAATTCAGATATGATAACCGTTTCAGGACTAGTTTGCTTAACTCTCAACTCAGAGTGGATTTAGAGGCATACGAAGGTGGGTTTAACGAAGATATAACTGAGTCTGAAGCTTTACTCATATTGAATATTAAACCAGATGAGTTGAAACATCTAGATACTACTTTACTCAAGAGAAAGCATAGAGTCGCTTTGATAAAGAACCATCCAGATAAAGGTGGGAGTCCCTACATTGCAACTAGAATAAACGAGGCAAGAGAGATACTTTTAAAGAGTGTACTGCTAAGGAAGGATTGAATAATGAAACGATTGTTCCAATACAAGTTTATAATGAATTGTTATAGTAAATATTTACCTCTTTATGCCTGTTTTATACAACAAATACAATTACAATACCATATCACCACAAGAGTAAAACTATATATCTCTGTATATCTTTCACAACGCTTATATATGATTTATTGTTTAATGCTGTTTATAGTGGGAAATTTATTGTTTCGCCTTAAGTTAATAATGTCAAACAATTAATTTATCCTCTTAATGGATAATGAATCTTTGAATAATAGGGAAACACTTGCGGTAGATAATAAGGTTATGGGAATAGCTACAGTCGTGATATACATATGAAGGTCAATCTGCTAATAAGTCATCATGAAATTGGTACTCAATGCGAAGTATCATCGGACCTTATGGGGGAACTAAGCAACTCTAAATATGCTAAGGTACAAATACCATCTTATAGTCAAGAAAATACTATAAAGAAAGTTGTCTATTGTGACTTGAATAAGAATTTACCAAGAAATACTATTAGTATATCTTCAATTACATTTGGAGTTAATAAAGCACATCCTGTATTTGATTTTGCAGTGTTTGAAGTTATTGATTCATCTCCACCTATTTTACAGGAAGTCATACTTTTATTAAACTCTAGGTTATATGACAAACTGATTCAAGTATCATCCACAAAAGAAAAATTGGAGTTTCTATCTGTGAAATATAAGATATTGCATATGCAAACAGTACTGCATCATAATGGAATAATATCAGATGGTTGGATAAAGATCTTATTGTGTGAACCTGTGTTACAAGGTCTTATAGACTTTACTACAACAAAAGTCATATTTATAAGAGACAATAAACAATTTCTAGAGAAAACCCAGTATGATACTTACCAATCTCAAATATTCAAACCGAATAAAGGGCAAATTTTTATTAGAAGTTTAGAGAATCCTATTCCTACGTCTTTACTCATTCCAAAGGTAAATCAAGATGAGGATGATACAATATTTGCATTTGCCACATATGATGTCTTTATTCAGTTGGATATTTCTAGTGGTTCATTTATCGAGATTACAGATAATGGTAAAATTGCTTTAGTTAGGCTATTCATTTTGCTAAGCCCTAATAGTCTTCAGGGCTCAACAATATATGTTCATCCAAGAATTATTACTAGATTTAATGAAACCGATTCTGTGCTTGTAAATAATTATGATATTTCTTTGAATTCAGTTCCAACTGCATCTTCAGTGACACTTTCCAGAATTGGGAGTTGGCACCAATCACAGAAACTGTTTCAAAATATAATATTAAACAATTTAAGAGAATTTTTTGAAAAAAAAAAACGTATATTAAGAGTCAACGACCTAATTCCTATCCCACTAGACTCTAATTTAGCATCATTCTATCAAGAGCATGATCAAATAGTTCCAATAAAACCTAAAAATGATGCATTGGTTTGGTTTCGAGTGGATAAAGTATCTTTGAAAGATACTAAAAAGGATGATCAAAAATTCACCTTTACAAATACCTCTGAATTTTTGGTGGATCCAAAAAATAAAACGCAGTTAGCTACAAATAATACGATTAGACAACCTTTAATAAAATCATCACAGTGCCAATATCGAAGATTTTATAACTTTGAACCTCTGTTCAACTACGATTTTAATATATTCCCTTATGCATTACGATTGAAAAATATACTTGAGTCTTTTATTAATTATGATTCAAAGGATATACCATTACAAACTTCAGTTTTATTATACTCAAAGACTGAAAATGTGGGGAAAACGAACCTACTTTCTTCTCTCACTTATTTGATGGGTATACATATGTTAGAATTTGATTGCTTGGAATTAACTTCAAACATAACATCATGGGAATCTGTTACGAAAATGATAGGTACGATCAGGGGTAAAATTGAAGGACTACTACCATATCTTGTATCAACAATGATAGTCCTGAAACATTTGGATACTTTATTTCAGCCTACTGACCCTAATCAAGAACCAGAAGCTTTTAAATTATCGAGGAGATTAGAGCTTGAAATTATTAAACTCTTTTACGACTTATCCAATAATTACAATAAAGTAGTAGTTGTAGCAACTGCAAATGACATCGATAATATCCCTCAAAATATAAATCAAATAATGAAATTTCATATTGAAATATCAGTTCCAACAGAACATCAAAGAAGAGAAATATTTAAATGGTACCTCTCAAAACCATTATTAAATAAATCGTTAAGTCTTCCAGATGAGATAACGTTAGAAGTTTCTCCATCTATTTCATTTGATAAGTTAGCAATGCAGTCAGCAGGGCTTACACCACTAGATATTCAATCTATTGTTAACGTAGCTAAGTTCAAAACTTCAACTTATTATTTATCCAAGGATAATAAACAAGTATTAACGATATACAATAACAATACATGCTTTATTGGTGCAAATGAATTAGAAAATGCAATTAATCAAGCAAGAGATGAATTCTCAGTTTCCATAGGTGCCCCAAAGATTCCAAATGTTAGTTGGGATGATATTGGTGGTATTGGAAATATTAAGTCTGAAATACTTGATACTATTGATATGCCATTGAAGCACCCTGAATTGTTTGCTTCTGGTATGAAAAAGAGAAGTGGCATACTATTTTATGGACCACCTGGCACAGGTAAAACACTGATGGCCAAAGCAATAGCTACAAATTTCTCATTAAATTTCTTTAGTGTCAAAGGGCCTGAATTATTGAACATGTACATTGGTGAATCAGAAGCAAATGTTCGTAGAATCTTTGAAAAGGCAAGGGAGGCTAAACCATGTGTAATATTTTTCGATGAAATTGATTCCGTAGCACCAAAGAGAGGTAATCAGGGAGACTCAGGCGGTGTCATGGATCGTATAGTATCTCAATTACTGTCGGAATTGGATGGTATGAGTACAGACGGAGATGGTGTATTTGTTGTAGGTGCAACGAATCGACCAGATTTATTGGATGAAGCATTACTGAGACCGGGAAGATTTGACAAATTGCTTTACTTGGGAATTCCTGACACTAATGAGAAACAATTGAACATCTTGAATGCATTGACACGAAAATTTGAACTAGACCCTGATGTCGATCTCAAAAATATCGCCCTGATGTGCCCTTTCAATTATACCGGTGCAGATTTTTATGCTTTATGTTCCGATTCCATGCTCAACGCAATGACTAGAATAGCAGGAACTATTGATGAGAAAGTAGAGAAGTATAACAAGGAGAATGGAAAGTCTCTATCCATCAATGTGTGGTTTGATCAAATTGCCACAGAAGAAGACATTAAAGTCATTGTGACGATGCAAGATTTTGTGAAAGCACAAAAGAACCTTGTGGCAAGTGTATCTCATGAAGAACTAAAACACTACCTTGAAGTAAAAGCAAACTTCGAGCAATAAATATAACTATATCTACTCATTATTTAATAATATCTTAGTATAATACTTTTCACGTATTATGTGACCGAAATTTCACTAAGAAACTTCAATAAAAAATAAAGCGAATAATGAAATTTCGAAATGCATATATTATTCTGTCATAAATCACATCGAAATAGCTGAATCTGTGCGTATACCTGCCAATTGTAGTTGTATATCAATTTTCTATACTTAAGTAGAGATAGAGTGCGTAAGTGAAGATTAATATTTTGTTTTTTTTCAGTGTTTTAGAGAGGAATAGTTATTAAAGAAAGATGGTGTATGAAGCTAAACCTTTTGATCCAATTACTGTGAAACCCAATGAAAAGAAGAGAGTAGCATATTTTTATGACGCTGATGTTGGTAATTATGCATATGGTGCAGGTCATCCTATGAAACCACATAGAATAAGAATGACCCACTCCTTAATCATGAATTATGGTCTGTATAAGAAGATGGAAATATATCGTGCAAAACCTGCTACGAAACAAGAAATGTGTCAATTCCATACTGATGAATATATTGACTTCTTATCTCGTGTTACGCCAGACAACTTAGAGATGTTCAAAAAAGAGAGTGTTAAATTCAATGTTGGTGATGATTGTCCCGTCTTTGATGGTTTATATGAATATTGTAGTATATCAGGAGGTGGATCCATGGAAGGTGCCGCTAGATTAAACAGAGGTAAGTGTGATATTGCAATTAATTATGCTGGTGGGTTGCATCATGCAAAGAAATCTGAAGCCTCAGGATTTTGTTATCTAAATGATATTGTACTTGGTATCATTGAGCTATTAAGATACCATCCAAGAGTACTTTATATTGATATTGATGTTCATCATGGAGATGGTGTAGAGGAAGCCTTTTATACTACTGATCGTGTAATGACCTGTTCATTCCATAAGTATGGTGAATTTTTCCCTGGTACTGGTGAACTAAGGGATATTGGTGTCGGTAAAGGTAAAAATTATGCTGTCAATGTACCTCTTAGAGACGGTATAGACGATGCTACCTATAAATCAGTATTTGAACCAGTTATCAGTAAGATAATGGAATGGTATCAACCTTCTGCAGTGGTGCTACAAACTGGTGGTGATTCTCTTTCTGGAGATCGTCTAGGTTGTTTTAATTTATCTATGCAAGGACACGCCAATTGTGTCAACTTTGTCAAATCTTTTAATATTCCAATGATGGTAGTCGGTGGTGGTGGTTATACCATGAGAAACGTAGCAAGAACATGGACATTCGAAACCGGATTATTGAATAATGTTGTCCTTGATGAAGAATTACCTTATAATGACTACTACGAATATTACGGACCTGATTACAAATTGAATGTAAGGCCTTCAAATATGTTTAATGTCAATACACCAGAATATTTGGATAGTATCTTGACATCGATACTGACTAATTTAGAAAATACAAAGTATGCGCCAAGTGTCCAAATGAATGAAGTACCAAACGACCCAGAAGATTTAGGTGATGTAGAAGAAGATACAGCTGAAGCTAAAGACACAAAAGGTGGATCACAATATGCAAGAGACCAACAAATCGAACCTGATAACGAATTTTACTAAGACATCTTTGATTTATTCTTACAAGCTTTTGCTCCTGATAGGTATATTGGGCACCAGCCATTGTATATAACCCACATGTATCTACCAATTGTATTATGAATCTCCGTATGACCTCCTCTTCCTCAAATAATGCTGCATCGGACAGTTTACTCATAATATTATGTAATATTTGTAATACTTATCATTTTTCTTATAGTGGAAATTTTCAATACGAAAGAAAATAACACCGAACAAAAATTAACAAAGAAGATATAAAATCATAACTAACTTTAAAGATTCATTTACTGCTTGTGTTAGTGCAACATTCTAAGTGAAACAACCCGATTACTATTGGAAGTACGTAAATAAAATACAATTGAATATATATAATGGCTGTTAAAGGTTTAGGACAAATTGATCAAGAATATGACGGATCTAAATTAAGAATTGGTATTATTCATGCTCGTTGGAATAGAGTTATCATTGATGCTTTAGTGGACGGTGCCATCAAGAGAATGAAGTCTCTAGGTGTTAAAGAAGAGAACATTATTGTTGAGACTGTGCCAGGCTCTTATGAGTTACCATGGGGTACTAAGAGATTTGTTGATAAACAAAAGAAAATCGGTAAACCATTAGATGCTGTTATTCCAATTGGTGTATTAATTAAGGGATCTACCATGCATTTTGAATATATTTCCGATTCTACTACACATGCCTTAATGAACTTACAAGAAAAGGTTCAATTACCAGTAATCTTTGGTTTATTAACTTGTTTAACTGAAGAACAAGCCTTAGCAAGAGCTGGTATTGATGAAGGTAAGACAATGCATAATCACGGTGAAGATTGGGGTGCTGCCGCCGTTGAAATGTCAGTTAAATTTGGTGCTAATGCATTTTAATTTATTGTGTTATAGAGATATATAGATAGATATATATATTTTAAAGTATGACGTTATATTAATAGAGCATTACCGTCTCTTGCTTTCCTCTTCTTTAATTGTCTAACTGCATCTCTCTTCTTATTCTTCATCTCCTTCATCCAAACACCTCTGTTCTCCCAGAATTCATCTTCCCAATTCTCTAATGGATCTTTCTCAATAGTATTCTGTATCTTAGCTAATTGGGTTTGACCCACTAAGAAAGGTGAAGTAAAATGAGGGAAGAATAGGAAATTTTGCTTCTTATTGGAATAAACATCTTCCTGTATCATAACGTCATCCAGTTTTTCTTGTTCTGTTATTATACTCTCTTTTGCTATATTCTTTGTTTGATCAATATCTTCATCTTCATCCTCAATCAGTTTAAATGTCGATGTAGTATTTGAGGTGGATACATCAGGGTTAAATAATGATCTTAAGGTATCAGTATTACTTATAGTACCCTGTAAAACTGGGTTAGTTCCAAATGTTGGAATAAACTCTTCTTGTTCTTGTTCTTGGTCTTCTTGTTCATCTTCATCTTGCAACTCTTCCTTCTGTTCATGCTCCCTTTCTTCTACTTCCTCCTTGCGCTTTGCTGGTAATTCAAAATCGTCATCTGAGTCTACAAGTGATAATGGCTGGTTAAAGTCGAATCCCTTCAGGACGTCTGCCAATACATCATTATTCTTTTCCTTTTCCATTTCTGTAAGTTCATGATCTTCCTCATCGTTTTCAATATTTTTATCAATGCCAGTACTACCATCATGAGTAATAGTCAACAATGCTTTATCATTTTTGAAGTGAACACTTTGCTTTGATCTACTATAATCTAATCTATCAACGATATGATCAAAATCGTTTCTCCATTTTCCACCAATAAATCTATATACTAAATCTTTGATATCTTTATGCCTTTCATACCCCCATAATTTCGTTTTATAACATTTGTAAACTTTCAAAGATCCATTAACATTAACTCTGAATGTAATGTTACGTAGTTGAACCCTTTTCCTTGGAGTCTTCCTGATTCTACCTTGAATAACCTCTCTATGATCATCACGACTCATGTTAATATTAGATATTTTTTTATAATATTCCCAATTCTTCCTATCATGAATTTTTTGAAGTTTCTTGTTATCAACAATATCTTTATCATGTTGTAATTTCCATGCAGTTTGCCAATCAGGTTTAGCTACATCCACCCTAAGAATATTACCTTTAAAGTTTGTATTGTTGAAAGTCGATTTCAACCTGCTAAACAGTTGTTCTTCTTTAAATTTCATATTAATGTAGGCAAAAGTATCATGCACTTCTAAGAATTTGTCCTCTGCATCAATCAGATCTCCAAACTTTTTAAATCTTTCAGATAACTCATTCAAACATTCATCACGATTTTTAAGTATATTCCCAACATAAATACGTTTCACGGGCTCAAGTGACTCAGACATTTCAGTTTATACCAATAAAAACTCCCTAGTAACCACTATAAAAGCTCCAAATAACAGCAAACTACCACAATCCCAACGAATATCTCCTCTAGGTTTAACTATCTTATTACCAATTTTGAAGCTCATCGCATTTTTATGGGAAAATTTTTCAAAACTATCGCTGTGAAAAATACCCGGCTGTGTTTTTCCAAAATTTCAAGTGAAAATGAAAAAAATTTGAAGTTCCAAATGGAAAACTGAACTAAACAACTAAGAAATAAGCAATAAATCCAGCTATTACGTGCTGCTTTACTACTTAAAAAGGGAATATTTAGATATATATTACCCAATTGATTGCTATATTTGTAATCTGTATCAAAAAAAAGCTGAAAATATAGCTACGTTTACGACTTAGAGACTTTTCACAAGAGAAGATTGAAGGAAAAAATAATGGAGGACAACGGAGCTAGTTTTGCATATCCTACAATGGAATGGTCCAGTACTCTGGATATTCCATTGAAAGCCTCAGAAGAATTGGTTAGTATCGATTTAGAGACTGATCTACCTGACGACCCTAATGATTTGAGAACTTTACTAGTTGAGGAAAGTTCAGATAAGGAACATTGGTTAACTATAGCCATTGCTTATTGTAACAAAGGTAAGCTTAGTGAAGGGATTCAGTTAATTAGAATGGCTTTAGAGGTGTTTCCAAATGTTGGTGGTGCCTCTTTACACACATTTTTAAGTTGGGCTTATTTAAAACTGTCAAAGATAAATGAGTTTGATCCAAAATTAAGAGAACAATATTTAGTTAAAGCTGAAACTCATTTGAAAGATGCGATTGGTTTTGATCCTACTTGGATTGGAAATATGCTGGCAACTGTGGATTTATACTATCAAAGGGGACATTATGATAAGGCATTGGAAACTTCAGATCTTTTCGTTAAAGGTATCCAAGCTGAGGAGAAGAGAACTGGTAAGACCTCTAAGATTAACTGTGTATTTCTACTGATGAGAGCTAAATTATTATATCAAAAGAAAAATTATATGGCAAGTTTGAAATTATTTCAAGAATTACTAGTTATAAATCCTGTATTACAACCAGATCCACGTATCGGGATTGGTTTATGTTTTTGGCAACTGAGAGATTACAAGATGGCTATGTCATCCTGGCAACGATCATTGGATTTGAAATCAACTAATATTATTAAGATACTATTATTATTAGGAAAATTTCATAATACTTTAAGTAATAGTGATAATGATAGTGAATTCCAAGAAAAGTTTGATGACGCTTTGAAAGATCTAAATAATCTATTAATTGATACTGATAACAACAATAAAGAGAATCCCGTTTTACTTACGCTTCTGCAAAATTATTACTACTTAAATGGTAAATATGAAAAAGTAGTCAATATCTATGAAAAGAAAATCATAACAAGAGAATCAATCATTTCCGATAACTTGTTATCTGAATCTGCTTTTTGGGCAGCTCGTGCAACTTATGCTTTAAATGACTATTTGAAATCATTTCAATTGTTTCAAGAGAGTTTAAGAAGAAATGAAGAAAACTTGTTGGCAAGATTTGGTATTGGTCAAGCTCAAATTAAGACTAACTTAATTGAAGAGAGTATTTTAACTTTTGAAAATATTTATAAAACCCATGAAAACATACAGGAAATAAATTATATTTTAGGTTTATTGTATTCTAGCAAATGTTTGGACAAGAATGTGAGAAAGAAATTGAGCAGCAAAGAACTGAATAACCTGATAAATAAATCTTTACAATACTTGGAAAAATACATCAAAATAACCACTTCAAAGAAAAACCAATTAGTCATTCCAAAGGCTTACTTTCTTGTTGCTGAATTATATGAACTTCAAAATAAATTCAGATTATCTCTGGAGTTTTTATCTAAAGCTCTTGAAGAATTTGAATTCATGAGCAGTAATAAAGAATCCAACCAGGGGCCAATACCTGTTGAAGTTCTAAACAATCTAGGTTGTTTCCATTTCATCAATGGCAACCTGGAAAAGTCAAAAGAATTTTTTGAATCTGCGAAGAGAGAAATAGACAACACTGGAGAAGAAAGTATAATATCTATTGATTTTAACATTGCCAGAACTATGGAGGAAATTGGACAAGATGAAACTAACACAAGTCAAAATATCTACAACGAAATTCTTCAAAAGCATCCAAAGTATATTGCTGCAAAGATTAGAAATTTATTAATCAAATACAATGAAGAAAATGAGATAACAAAAGATATTACTGATTTATTACATGAAAATGAATCTAATTTAGAAGTGAGATCATTTTATAGTTGGTTCTTAGAGAGTATTCAAAAGAAGCATAAGGATATGAACCTTGAAACTGATCATAACAAAGTCACTTTAACGAAATATGACTCTCATGATGCATATGCTTTATTATCATTAGCTAATTTATACTGTCTTATTGCAAAGGATGGTAAGAAATCCAATAACAGTAAAGAACAAGAGAAATCCAAGCATTCATATATTAAAGCTATTCAACTATACCAAAAAGTATTACAAACTGATCCAATGAATGTCTTTGCTGCCCAAGGTATTGCAATCATATTTGCTGAGAATAAACGTCTAGGACCAGCATTGGAAATTTTCAGAAAGGTTCGTGATTCAATTAACAATGAGGATGTACATATTAATTTAGGGAACTGTCTATTAGAAATGAACGAATATTCCAAATCTATAGAGACGTTTGAATTAATTTTGAAAAAATTTGAGAAGAAAGTGAATACAAAGAAAAGAAGTTATATTTATAACTTATTAGGTAGAGCATGGTATTACCGTGGTCTGAAGGAAAGATCTCTTGTATGTCTGGAAAAATCTCTATCAACTATAAACTCTGCATATGATATTACTAAGGGTAGCTCTAATGAAACTAGATTTTTATCCAATTTGAAGTATAATATTGCCCTGTTACAATTCCAAATAGCTGAAATGTTGAGAAGAGCAGGTGGTAAAGAACGTTCAATGGAACAGATAAAGAATTCCATAGATGGGTTAGAGAAAGCTATTGTATTACTAAAAGAATTAACTGAAGCTAAAGAATTTAATATAATACCAAAGGAAGAATTAGAACAACGTATACAACTGGGAGAAACAACAATGAAATCTTCATTAGAACGTTGTTTGAATGAACAAGAAAAATACGAAAACGAACAAATAGAAAAAGTTGAAGAAGCTAAGAAGTTATTAGAAGCTACAAAATTGAAAGAAGAAGAAGAGAAGAAGAGACAAGATGAAGAAGAGAGAATAAAGAGAGAAAAGGAAAACGAAGAATTTAGAAAATTACAAGAGGAAGCCCAAAAATTAATTCAAGAACGTGATATTCAAATGGTACAGGAAGATGATGTTGAAGGCGAGGATAATGAATATAATAAGGATGATAGGGAAGGTACAAAGAAGAGGAAAAAGAGAGCTGATAAAGGAAGTACCAGAAAGCGTAGTAAGAAAGTAACTTCTGATAGTGATAATAACCATAGTGGTGACGATGATGAAGAAGAAGAAGAACCTGTATTAAATGATAATGATGAAGAAGAAGATGAGGATAAAGTTGTTACAAAAGGGAAGAGATCTACTTTGTCCAATGAATTTATCGAAGATAGTGATGAAGAGGGATTGTTTTAATAATTATAAAATCTGTGTATATAAAATATTTAATCAAAATATAAACGTTTATTTTTGGTATAACCATTTTCTAGAGTCCTTATACGATTGATGAGTAGACCTATATACCTTTGATTCGAAATCATCTAATGTTAGTAAGAAATTTGATTTATTTGTATTGTTATTTAAATGATCTATAGACACGTTAGAGGCGTGATTATTAATCATCTGTGACCTCTCCAAAAGCAGTTTCATTGCGACATCGGATATATCTTGATCATTGAACAGGGAAGACCATTTAATGGCTAGGTTATAGTAGCTATTATTAACGGAATGCAAATCTAACGCAACTGGATCTGTCTTTATAGCATTAATGACATTGCTAGAGAACAGATAGGGCGTGAGGAGTTCGATAAATGGTACAGTCTCATTAGTTTCGTAGTTATCCTCTCCAACAATAGCTAGAATTCTTGCCAACCACAACGGTAGATCTAGTTTAGTGTTTTGTTTTATAGGTTGACCTGGATTGTTCTCTAGATAGCCCAATCCTGGAATTTCATGGTTGAACTTGCAAGGAATTTCAGTAGCATCTGTCAGTATATCGTCAATATCATAGTAACCCATCTTTGATTAGATTTGGAGTGTATGTTCTTGCTAGTTCTTCAATTTGTTATAAAATCGAGAGGTATTTGGCGTTTAACAATTTTTTTGTTATTAATTAAAATATTCGCCAATTGAAGCAAATACATTAAACTCTTTTAAAAGACTCCTTAAGACATACTCTCTTATTCGACAGCATCTTGTATTTGGAATATATAGCATAGTATAAGTTATTGATTGCTGTGGAACAAAGACCTTTGCTATTTGTAGTCGGTATTTCTTCTAGGTTCTGTTTCAATATTTAAGTTACAAGGGGAGGCTAATTTACACAAGTCTATAACGTTTTTGAAGTATGGTTGTCGATACTTTGGTTTATCATCCTTCTGTTACCAAGCTTATAAAGTTTTTGGAGTTGACAAATGGGAGGGAGAAAGTTCTGAGGTTACTCCAATATCTATGTCGATTCTTATTGAAATCAAAACTACAGAGTCAATTCATGGTCACTAGAAAAATGCTAAGATTCTTCAAGGGTCTCAGCCATGTTCAAGTAGCCTCAAAATACTATGATGAGTCTCTGCAACTTTCTAATGGTGGTGATAACGTCGTCAGAACATGTAACATAATTAAAAATTTGGCGTTATCAGTTTACCTTACGTTGGACCAGATCAACCTTTTACGTCAATTGAGATTGGTTCCATTGACATTAACCACCACAAAGACTGTTCCTTATTACTCCAACTTGTTTTGGGGTATTAGTCTATTAGCAGGCCTTTTCTTAGATTTAAGAAACCTTCAAATAGCTAAGAAGTTAACAAACAAGAATCTAAAGAGACTGGTTTGGGACACTGCTGACTCCTTTATTGTATTGAATAATCTAAACATCCTACCAAACTCTGATGAGAACATTGGACTCTTGGGTGTATTGACTTCAGTATTTGGTATTCAAGATATTTGGAACTCCATTAAGGCTTAATTTTACTCATTCTTTCTCACTATTTTTTGCTAATTCTTTTAATTCTATTTTGTCAAGTATATAATTTATGTTGTCTAAACTTTAAACTATCTATTCTTATCTAGCTCAAACGACTTTCGTATTATTTCCATTATTCATAGAAATAGCTAATCATTCTATTTGAAAAAATATTGAAAAATATGTTAAGAGTTAATTTTACAGACTAACAGTACGATAAAAATAGTAACCAAGTTGAGACTGTAAGAGTGAACTTATTATATCATCACGAGCATAATTATGTCTTCTTCACTAGGTATGCCTGTCAACAGCCCTGCGAGTCCCGGTGGCTCAGTGAACAAGCCGTTGCAACAGCCACATCAACAACCACATCAACAGCCACAGCCCCAGCAACAACGTCAGCAACAATCACAAGCTACACAGCAACAACATGCACTCCAAAACTATGAAACTCAATTCTATCAGCTACTGATGACTTTGAATAAGAAGCCCAAGAGACTGTATAATTTCGTAGAGGATTCCGAAGCTATTTTGAAGAAATATGAACAGTATAGACCCAGCTTTGAATTTCACATATATGAGAATAATTATAAAATATGTGCTCCTGCTAACACTAGGTTACAACAACAACAGAAATCTCCGGACTCTGCTGCAGCAAACTCTAATGGTTTGGTTCTTAATAAGGATAATGAAACTCTAAAAGAATTTCTAGAATATGTTGCAAGAGGAAGGATTCCTGAAGCTATCATGGAAGTACTAAGAGATTCTAACATACAATTCTATGAGGGTAATCTCTTATTGCAAGTTTATGACCATACAAACACGATAGATATAGTACCAAAAGATCCAAACCTCCCTAATAATACTAACAAGAGCACAAGTAGTGAAGATAGCAGTCAAAATAGTCAAAGCAGTATGAAACCAAAGCAGGTTTTAAAGAGACCTAGAGTTTATAGAACCCTTTTAAGACCAAATGATCTTACTCATTATTACGATATGATGACTTACGCCGATCAAGCTAGGTTTAGTGATAGTATTTATCAACAATTAGAATCAGAAATATTAATCTTAACAAAGAGAAATATTGACTTAAATGTTGATTTCTTGAATCCTTATGAAAATAAAGATAAATTGGATATCGAAACAGACTTTACTTTACCAACCTATGATGAAGAATCACAAAAGTACAAATTTGTCCATAGATCAGAAGCGGATCTTAGAGAAGGATCAAAGGGACTAGTAGGCCATATTGATCAACATGAAGATGTACCTTCCAATGGTTCTAATTTTGAACAATTAATGCTGATAATGAATGATCGTACCACAACCTCAACTAATTCAACATTTGCATCTGCATCATTTGATAAGATTTTAAATGAACAACTTAATAACGCATCAAAATCTTTAGCAAATAGTAATCAAAATAACTCAATACAATCTGGCCTAAACAATAGTAAACTGCCCTCTACAAAGAGTAGTAGTAGACTATTGGCTATGGGCTCTGGTTCCACTTCCACTTCATCCTTAAATATAAACAGTACCAATGCTACCAATCATTCTGCAATTGCAGCTGCGACTGCCGCTGCCGCTGCTGTAAGTGCTAAAATAGGTAATGAGAATAACCAATTTAGTAGGCTAAAATTTATTGAGCAATGGAGAGATCATAAATCAAAATTGAAACAACAAAGAGCTTTGAATAATTCTACTACAAATCCTAACAATCCTACAAACTCTAACAATATTTTCTCTCCTAAGATATCGATGACATTGCCTCACCAGTCAATGGATAGTAATAATATTAGACAACAACAAATGTTACAGCAACAAATGCAGAATTCAGGTAGTGAACAAGGTAAGAATAATAAAGTAACGAAACCGAAGAAGCCAAGAAAGACGAAGAAGAATGCTACCAGTAATAGCGATCCGACTGCTCCAAAGAAAAAACGTGTAACAAAGAAGAAGACCAATGGGACAACTTCTAATACACCATCTACAAATGCATCACCGTCAAATTGATATAAAGTGATATACATATATATATATATAATATCCTAACTTTCAGCATATACACCCATGAAATTATTAAGCAAATGAATCCTTTGGTTCATTCTCCAAAAGATATTTAATTAGTTCATAGACATTTTGTCTGTCATTTACCGTATGTATCCAGATTCCAAAAACTTCATGCTTTAAATTCTTTATAATTACAAGATCATCTTTAACTTCCACACCCATAGTCTCCAAAGTATTCTTGGAATCTTCTTCTAGATCGAAAATTTTCCTTTTGTTAATAACATTATTTGGTACTATCCCTATAGAAAAGTTATCTGGATTCATTCTATTGAGGACAATTAATCCATAACTATATATATCTTTACCACTTAGTACTGTACCCCCATCACTATTTTTACCATTGTTACCACTGCTGTTACCATTTTCTTGAATTGTATTATTACTATCTTCTTCCTCTGGCGATTGCAACATCTCATTGTTTGTAATATCTCGGAGATATATGGCAAGCACACCTTGATATTCTAACTTAATCCATTCGTTATTTTCATAATCCCATTTATAAATCGAAGCGTGTGGAGTATGAAACAAAAGTTGTTTTATCTTAGGGTCATATCTACCAATAACATTAAAATTCAGAGCTTTTCTGTAAAATTCTAAAGCAGACTCATTCGTAGAATCTTCTACTGTATCATTCATTGTATGCAATAATCGTGGAAATCGCCTCGCAACTTCAATTAGTACAGTTAAATCGGCTATCTGAGACTTCAACTCTCTCAATCTTTTTCAACTCTTTAATTTTTCGTTCATGTTCTTTTTGTTGTTCAATTTTGACGAAATTTTATAGAAGCGAAAAATTGTGAGATGACAGCAACTCTGAATATCAATTAATTCGATTAAATAAATTCATATATAGAGATATATTTGGAGATTGTATCTATTCAATTATGTTGTATATTGATTACCTTGGTGGGTCTTTGTACATGGACTAAATGTATGAAAAAAAACTATAATGCACTAAAAAATATAGTGGTGCTGTCACTGCAGTACACCCTTTAATAATAAAATACAAATCTAGCTAACTCTGATTCTATACTTTTACGATCTGTTCATGTTATACTCTCAAAAGAATACATACTTTGTTTAAACAATAGAAGCTTGAACAATCTATGGTTTAAGTTATATATAGATTTAGTTCTTTGATAATTTTATTGTGAAAAATCCAATTTATAAAGCAATAAAAAAATGGCTAATGGAAGGGGACTATAAAATAGAGAAATATATAACTCTAAACAATTAATAACATAGCACACACAACACTTAAACCTAAGTTAACAAATTTAGATCCTGTGCCATTTTCTAATTGTTCTTGAATACTTTGAGAACTTACTGAAACAGTTGGATTGGTTAATACAGCGGACATTAAAGTTGAACTGATCACATTTCTATCTCCTGTTGCTTTACTTTGTACACTATCACTTACAGTTGCGTATTGGACTTCGGACGCTTTTGTAATAGTCAAAGTTTCAACTATGGTAGAATATAAGGTACTAGAACCTTCAATAATGTCACTAGTATAGTCAATCACAGTTTCATTTACTCTAGTAGATGACATAGCTGAATAGGCATCACTTTGTTTATTATTAAATGCCGCAGTAGCTAAGTCAAACTCTATTGGAGTCATAGAACTTTCATTATAGCTGTTGTCGGTCTGGGTAGCAGATTCATCCTCATTTTTTCCATTTGTAAAGCTAGATCCTATATTACCAGCAATACTAGATTCATCAAGAGAGTAAACTCCCCTTCCATTATTATTAGAGTTTACATTATTATTTACAAATGCGTTGAGTGTAGTTGTAGATAGCGATATTTGGCTGACTAGTGTACGTGATCGATTTGAAGAGTCACAATCAATAGTTTTAGTTACTGTGGAGTTAAAAGTAGTGGAATCGACAATAGATCTAATAGTATCAGTTTCAACGCTATTTGTCTTAATAGCTGCCTTCTTTCTTGACATACAAGCAGTATCACAAATAGTTTCCATAATAGTGGAGATTCGATGTGTAGTGGTTGTTACTAATTCTGCTTCATTAGTGGAACATGGAATTGTGATATATTCAATATTATCAATGGTAGAGGTGACTACATTAACAGAACTAATATTATTTGTAGAGTCCGTTGAACATCTTATTGTTTCTATGGTGGTAGTGTTTTTACAATCATTAAATCGACTTGAAACCTTACCAATTGGTTGATAGTTACTTGAAGTATTATTTAACCCTCTAGTTTTGACATCGACGTGAGTAGAAATACCAGTTGAAAATATACCAGTTGTTGTTGAGGATGATCTATTTGCAAGGTTACCAACAGAAGATAAAACAGGGGTAGTTGGCTTAAAAGAGGAATATACATTGGTAGCAGAGGATAATAGATCTTTGTTTGTATTAGAACTAGATGAATTGGATACTTCATACGACCTTACCATTCCATCAAGAGAGCTATAATGGTGAGAAAAAGTAGAAACCTGGACCCCTTCAGTACTTGAAGGTTTTAATAAAAACTCAAGAGAATTAGTATCACTACTGGAAGCCAAGTCGGTTTCTCCTAACGAAAAGACCCCAGTAGAAACCTGAGAAGGCGTATTTTCCAGAGTTGTTAAAGTTGATGTAACATATGGAGAAATTGTTACAGAAAGTGCCAATGCGTTAATACTACTGACAGAGACTACGGAGGTTGAAATAGAAGAAGATAATGATGATGTTGATAAGGAAGCGGAGATATAATTTTCAGAAGAAGCATCTGAAATTGATGAAGCCTTCAAGATTGCATTGCTGGCTCTTGAAATATCAGAAGTAATGACAATATTATTGGAGGTGAAGGAAGTACCAGTCTTTGTAGGCATGATATCAGTAGAAGTTGTAGTGGCATCAGTAGAAGTTGTAGTGGCATCAGTAGAAGTTGTAGTGGCATCAGTAGAAGTTGTAGTGGCATCAGTAAAAGTTGTAGTGGTATCAGTAGAAGTTGTAGTGGCATCAATAGAAGTTGTAGTGGTATCAGTAGAAGTTGTAGTGGCATCAGTAAAAGTTGTAGTGGTATCAGTAGAAGTTGTAGTGGCATCAATAGAAGTTGTAGTGGCATCAGTAAAAGTTGTAGTGGTATCAGTAGAAGTTGTAGTGGTATCAGTAGAAGTTATAGTGGCATCAATAGAAGTTGTAGTGGTATCAGTAGAAGTTGTAGTGGCATCAATAGAAGTTGTAGTGGTACCAGTAAAAGTTGTAGTGGTATCAGTAGAAGTTATAGTGGCATCAATAGAAGTTGTAGTGGTATCAGTAGAAGTTGTAGTGGCATCAATAGAAGTAGTAATTGGGGAAGGGATGACATCAGTCAAAGTAGTGGTTGGAGAAGAGGTCATAGTCAAATCGGATGTTGATAAGTAATTTGAAAGAGCGTTACTTAAGGTATCTGATGAAAACAGAATTTCACTAGATGACCCTAAAGAGGAAGTAGTAAGGACAGTTGAGATGACTGTGGTTGAAGAAGTAAGAGTAATAGGACTTGAAGACGTTAAAACAGCAGAAGAGGTTGCTGAAGTGGAAGAACTAGCACTAGTTGATAAAGTTGAAGAAATCGATGAAGACGATATTGTGGAAGTAGTAGAACCCATCTTGAAAATTTTAGAGGATGCGATTGAAGTTTTACAATTTCATTAGGATAATGAAATAGGATAAATCTAATTTAAATTGAAAATAAAAGTAGAACTTTAAAGATACCTTGATATTTATATCAATTATTTCAGAATAACTCTCACTTCTGTCAATGATATTGAAGCTACAAATTGAAGAATCTTGTTGTACTAATATCCTATTTAGTTCGTCGTGTAGATAAAAAGACAAAAAAATCTGGTTATCCACAAACAAAACATTCTCACTCTTTTCACGCATATATCTTCATAGCTATTCCTATAACAACAGAAAGGATATTATCACTGTAAATTTGCACCTTCTCAATGCTGAACGATACCGTAGTACCATGTATTAAATGCTTGGCACTGGATATATTTGCCCAAATTGGAATGTAACCATTAAAGAATGATTCATTACAGTGCTAAAGAAATTTGACATGGTTCCCTACTAGGAAATAAAAACTACGACTAAGAATCTGATATACGTTTCCCAAAAAAAAAAATTCTTGGCGTTTTTTTTTTCTTGGCATGTTTTTACATGGTGGAGAAGGCAAATGAAGGTATGAACCGTCAAAAAAGGTAAAAACAGTAACAGACGTTATAGCACTGGATTGCAGTGCTATATAGGTAATATAAACATAACTTTCATTGTTTTTTTCTGTTGAATTAAATTATTTACATATTTTATATTATGTGAAAAATGACATGATAATATTTTGTTCTGCAGGTTACCTATGTTGAATTTAAAAAGTAAATACATGTATTATAATAGAATAGTTTATACATAATGTTTTCAGAGATTATTTTTCTGTACATTTACTGTTCGATGGTTTTAAGAAATAAAGAATATACTTTTACGAGCAGCGTAACTTGCCGTTTATTTATGTGAATATTTGTAAATACTCTGAATACAACATACATAGCAGGTTGAATTTTATACTAACTTATTCATATAAATTTAAGTTGGTATTTTTGGACTAGATTTGATTAAATTATTGGCAATTCTTTTATTGAACATATGTGCAGTAAATGTACTAAGGTTCCATGAAATTGAATTAATCTCTCCCACCTAAAAACAGTAAAACTGGGTTAGCAACGGTAGAGTTAATAACAGACATAGTTAAAATAATATTCAATTCTTAATATAAAGTATATAGATATAAAAATAATGTTTATATTCGTTGTTCTTTTTTAAATATAAAAAGAAATAAACCTATAATAAGAATTAAGAAAACATTCTAAATTCAAATTGGAAATAATCAGAAATGCTTCCCATTTATAAATGTTTAATTTCTAATCATTTCTTGAACAATAATTCTTGAAACAATTCTCTTAATAATAAATATCATAGAACATCTTGCAGTAGCTTAGATGAGGTCCCAGATATTTAATTATAACACTTGTAATATTCACACACTTTCCCTAACCAACCTCTAAAATAAAACGTGACAGTGCCTTAGATATAATTCATATCATATCGTGACTGGGAAACCTAAGTGTAGAAGCCCTCACTTATTTTGAACATTATCACAGATACTATTTCATTTGAGATTATAACACAAATTCTTGTTTCTTATTATTTAGTTTCTAGAAAGCATCTTACACATATCTGAGATCTTTCGTTGAGGTCACCTAGCTTATCTCAACAGACTACAAATAGCACATTTCAAGCTATTAATACTTACCTTTATCAAGGACCTATATTGTAGTAGCTAATTCTGATATCCCAAAAGGTTAATCACTGTAAGTTGATTTTGAACGTAGGAATGGTCCATATTTGTATAATATGAAAGGAACAAAAGTTAGACCTACGGAAAATAAACCAATAATTGTAGAACCCCAAGCAACAGGAAAATTTTTGGTCCCCAAGTTATTATACATTATTTGACCAAAAATGGGGAATCCACAAGCAAAGATAGAACGGAACAGACCATTTCCTGCATAAACGGAGGCAATATGTGTTGGATAACAGGAAGCTAAATATGTGTAGGTAACTTGAAATAAACTCCAAAGGGAAATTTGGAAAGGTATCTGTGCTATAATAGGCACAATCCAGTGCGCTCCTGCACCCCATCCGAAAAGAAAGATAGATGCAGGAAGCATCCATCCAACCCACATCGCCAGAATTAAGAATGTTTCAGGAGTAATAGTTTTATCGGCTAACTTTGGATCAATCACAGTTTTAATGAAGTATGAAAGAAGTGGGAAAGCAATTGCACTTCCAACAGCAAACCCTAAAAATGCCAAACCATTTTCTATAACAGAAAAATGATAAATGCCTGAAAAAACTAATGGGAAAGCTTCAAAAAACAAGTAGAATGCACCATAAGATAAAGCTAAATAGACATCAAAAGCTAAAACAATTGGTTCTTTTATAATGACCTTGAAAGGTTTGTAAAAAGTTTGAATTAAAAAGGCTTTTGGTTTAATCTTTGAGTCTAATCTTTCTTGATCTGTATAATATTTATCATCACCAGTTTGTTCTCTCAGTCTCTTTGCCCTACGAGATAATATATTTTCATGTGAAGTTTCTGGAAAGAAAAATACAAGACATAGTAGAGTGACTCCACTCATCCATGTCATAAGCCAAAATATCCATCTCCAGTTGACCGCAACTAACATAGCAGCACCGATTATTGGAGCAATAATTGGAGCCATGGTAGCGCCCATGTCCCAGGTGGATAAACAAATAGGTAAATGCTGAATAGTGATCATATCGGCTACAGTAGCCCCACCAGTAGCAAAAGCAGGGGAACATACAATACCTGCTAGAAATCTTAATACAATCAAGCCACCAACATTTTTAACAGTAGCGCAACCGATTTGAAACATTGTAAAACAAAAGAACGTATAAATATAGATTTGTTGACGCCCAATCTTGGCAACTTCCGACAAAGGAGCAAACATCATAGGACCTATACCATACCCTAAAGCATAGAAAGATAGATTTAAGGTTGCAACAGTATGTGGTACATTGAATTCTTCAGCAATAACTTCCTGTGCAGGAGTATAAATGGAAGCACCCATATAAGTAATACAAGATAATACAATAATTTGTATCATCATGATAATTTTCTTTATATTTGACCAATTTAAAGGCAGATCTGGATCATTTTCACCGTTCCAAGTAACACGATATGGATCAAAG